>OZ026619.1:9641777-9681777 GCA_964020975.1 Hermodice carunculata
CACAACAAGTACATCGTGCGGAAAAAACTATATAGTATCGGCCTGCACGTGACCCAACGGCCGTCACAAGCAAAGCTTGTGCACCAACCTGGGTGGAAACGCACCGACCTTACTTGAATCTGCCAGTACTTAAAAAATCATGTGCGGGTACTCTCAAAAATTATTTGATTTACTGCCTTTGTACACTTGGAATTTACAAACATAATAGTTTGTAGCATCAAAGGAGCAAATACTATGGGATTTTGTTTTTGTTTTTTGCTTTTGCTTTTTTTTTTTTTTTTTTTTTGTTTTTTGTTTTTTGTTTTTTTTTGTTTGTTTTTTTGTTTTTTGTTTTTTGTTTTTTGTTTTTTTGTTTTTGTTTTTGTTTTTTTGTTTTTGTTTTATTTGTTTTTTTTTTTTTTTTTTTTGGTTTTTATTTTTGTTTTGGTGCAATAAATTCAACTCAGTCGCGTATTTGATACACTTAAAGAAGCAAAGAAAGGAATTTTCGAGCTGGGCACCACAAGCGCACGCCAGAGAATTTGCCTACCATCCATCCCCACCCACAACATCACCCTGCTCCAAAATAGGCATAACGTTGGTAAAATATACCAATTCTAATGTGCATACTAATTTTATGGGTATCATGGTTTAACTGGCTGAAGCCCGTCCTAATTTTTTCATGTAAAATGTTGGTTTGCATATTACCCATGCGAAACAACTCATTAGTCTTCGGTTTCCTTTTATCCAATTTACGTTTAAATGTATTTATATCTTCCGAATTTCGAACACTGGATGTGAGTAAATTCCACTGGCGACTCGTTGCGGGAGTAAACGAACTATTATAAGTATTATTTGTTTGTGCGGACCTGGCTTCTGTTCTGTCTGGATCTCACGTTATATGCATTTCTATCTGATGCATTTTCGGGAATCAAATCGCGTAAATATATAGGTGCATGTAAATTAATTATGTTATCAAGGAGTGCAAGTCGCTGTATTTCTCTACGCTTGGACAGTCTCCCATTCAGTTTCATTGTAGAGAGATGCATGCCTTGTTCGACAAGACGCGCCCGTCACTGCGCGGGCTGCGGCCAGTTGAATATCTTCTAGAAGGCGTGCACTTGACTTTGTGCACCCACCCACCATCCATTCCCGCCCACAACATCACCCGGCTCCAAAATAGGCATAACGTTGGTAAAATATACCTATTCTAATGTGCATCTACTGATCCTATTGTTGCAAAAACTACATTACTCCAATTAATGTCCTTGTTTTGCAGACAACATAATTTATGTGGGGTAACCATGACAGATCTGGACCAAATATAAGGCCCAAATGTTTGTGTTCTTGTACATCTTGAAGTGTGGTGGCCTGAAATACAGCATGGTGATGCTGTGGCGGCCGTCGCGTCTTACTAATAATCATTGATTTAGTTTTGGAGCAGTTGAACGTAACTAGACATTGCTTGGACCGATTTTCAATGTGTTTAAGGTTTCTATTTTCACTTCCAAGCACTGATTCAAACTTGCCTTCGGAAACACTAATTCAACTTTTACAGCATCTATAAAAAGATTTTTTTTTATAGCTGTCATCTGTTATGTAAAGATTTTACCAAGTTAGTTTTGGACTTGCAATTGTATCTAAATTTATTGAAGCATATTTTACTTTTATGCATGAATAAAACATTACTTGGTCATTTCTAAGGATGGTGTTTATTTCGTATCAAGTACACTCCCATGCACCTTGTGCGGATATGGATAAAGGGCAAAAGATTATCTTTCCAATTAACGCCATGCAATTGATGCTATATCATTTCAAAGTGAGGTGAAACTCGTGAACATTCACGTAATACACTCTAGTAGCAGCATCCTTTCAGGAATCAGTCCGCCAATGGGTGCTAGTAAAAGTGATCATAATTGCTTCTGGGTACAGTCACCGCACATAACAAAGCGTCACGTCTATACGGGAGTATATTTTCGCAGCGTGTGGTGTTCGCCGTTGACATGATATATATGTCTGATCAGTAGGACGAGCATTCCATTTCATGCTGTCCTTTCAGCAGATCTACTTGTAGCTTTTAGGGTTTGGGAATACAGAACGTCATGACGGCAAATGTTCAATCATAAAGCACCTTCCCTCTCCTGACACTTGCACACTTTCTTTCACATACTCTACTTCGTGTATATGCGTTTCTACGGGTCAAAGGTACAGCGCGCAAGATCGGCGTGATGAACAAAATTTGTTGTCCCAGCTGCGAATTAATATCTGAATGTCTCCAATACTGCATAAACATGGCAAGGAAAAATAATAACAAATTAAAACCCTACCAATATGAGTGGGTATAAAGAGATTACAAGTCTTTTCAGCAAATGTGTTCTTTTCACTATTGAAATGACTCCAGCACAATAACACAATCAAATACAGACAGTATACATTGCGGATAGAAACTCTAGTGACCTAGTAGCATCCCCATCCAATTGTAAATGTACATATATATAACATCCATATACCCCATTGCATTGTACATAAGGGGCAATGGAAAATTACAAACAATCATTGAAACATTAGATCATTTAGGTGAGTAACAGGGATTATAACTTCTTTTTAAACGATAACAAACTAGGTACTTTTCGTAAATCTTGAAGAACATTATTTCAGACTATTGGACCGTGAATTGCAAATTTACCAAGAGTAGCTCTGCATCTAGGAACATATAAGTCTTCCACGTTCCGAGTCGAGAATTTATACACATAAAAATTAAAATTAAAAAAAATTAAAAATATTTGACATCAGCTTTTGAACTGCCTTATAAGCAAAAATGCAGGTCATATCAATGCTAATTTGCTTAAATTCTGATATTCAGAAACTTGAACACATAGGATCAGTATGGGCATTATAAGCAGGAGAATTAATCACTCACCCTAATTTTCTCTGAGAAACAACGATTTTATTTAAATTTGAAGCATGAGTATAATCCCGGAAAGTATTACAATAAATGAAGCAAGGATATGCCAATCTATAAAATAAGTGATCCAATACATTTTTTTTCTCAATTTCCACCTTAGTTTGAAAAAGTTATTGGGAATCTGTGAAATATGACATTTCTGTTTTAAATTCGTCTAACCAGATACCCAGAAATTAACAATGTGTGGTTTGTTTCAAATCCATGCCATTTACTTGAATTTTAAAGTATTTACTCAGTGCATAATTCCTTCTATGGCGAGAACAAAATCATAACAGTAAGTAAATCTGTCTGCCTATGGCTTCCCACTCCTTATTGACCATGTTGACTAACTAATTGACTGTCATTCCAGTACCATATCCCTGTCACAATACAATAAGTTGTTGCGAAACTATTTTTTAAAAAATATTTTAGAAAAGGGAGATAGTACAAATAGCGGCCGATAATTTGTGAATAATTCAGGATTCCCCTTTATAAAGAGATGACCTTGGTTATCTTAAGAACATTAAGGGAAAAAAACACTTGACTACTAAATGAAGTTTGTCTTTCTGTACTTCGAAGTTATATATATATTCTTAGAAAGACCAATGGACAGCTTTAACCGGGTCTTTGGAAGTTGCTTTTGGGCCCCGCATGTTAATGAAAAGTACACCAACCAGACCGGTTTATGAAGGCCTCGTCAGAACCGAGGCGCCCTCCATGACTTTGTCTTATTGTGTGACTATATGGGAAAAAGTCACGAAAACTTAATAGGCACTGAATCAAATATCTTATCTAAATCAAACCACAGAGACAAAGAGAAATTCTGACACTGCTATCGTTATGCTACTTATATAAGGGGAAGCGTTGATTGTAATAATTGTAACACTTTTCTCAAATATGTTGACATAAAAAATAATAATATCAAAGAGAAGTGAAGTGTGAGTAAATGTTATGGTGGGGTGGCGGTTAAATCTGAAGTTGACAAAAAGGAAAAAAATCAAGAGAAATGAATTAATGCTTAAGTATAAAGATGCTCCAGTTAAAGATAGGTGTCCCATAGCGTTCAAAAATTCTATAGTAAAACGGATGTGCATGTCTTTAGAAGGCACGAACCTCGAACATGTCTAATGCGGAACACCTATGTGGTCCATGGATGAGATACACGTCGTGTAAATATTGACGGTTTCTCGCTGCAGCCGGAACTCTCTGTACTTGCTGACCTCGCTAGCTCACCACTCGCACTCAAAGCCATCGCGCTATCTCTTGTTTTTCTGAGGATGATTATGTGAACGTTATAAATGATACGAGTCAACTCTCTTGTTTGTTTGACTTCGCTCCACCTACATATATAGAGTCATCGTAACCATAAAGTAATAGCCAAAAGCGTGGTGACTGTTGTCAACAACTTAATCATGTTATATGATGAAGCCGGAACTCAATTATCAACTTCATCTGGGACTCTCTGGAGCGCGTCAAGATACATAGTTTTCTGAACTGATCGCATACTGTCCTTGTATAGGTCGCATATTGTCCTTGTATAGGTTGCATATTGTCCTTGTATAGGTTGCATACTGTCCTTGAATATGTCGTCTTCGGTCATTCGAATTCAAATTCAACATATTTGACGAAAACACAACCATAACTAAAAATGTAAAGCTGGCAACGTTTCGAATGATTAGTTTCTATTGACTGCGGTAAACGTGGGAAGTGACGGTAAAATATGCCATGCCAAACAGTACTCAGGTCATGTATGTGCATGAGCATTACTTAGAATTAAGAGGGACAACTCTAGATTTTGATCCTATAAAGAATGTATTGGAAGGCCAAATACCCGCGGCTCCCCAATGTGTACCTTTTGCACGCACAAGCAGAAAGGGGTCTGTCTGTTCTCAATTCACGTGAAATCGGGATGTGTTCCGACTTGTTCTGTTACAGTAATTAGTACTTTTAACGAACCAAGGGGGAACTAAGTAAATAAACAAACAAACAAATTGCACCATGATTTAGCGGAGGAAATACTAGATGATACCTGGCGTATTGAAAAGGATCCAGTTACACTGGGAGTTTTTAGTAAAAGCTGAGCACATTGAAAGTTTATAAGCCTCATGGCAACTCGTTCCCACCGAATATAGAAAACTAGACATGACCACGATGAATACACCTCTAAATTATAGAGCCAGTTGACAGCAATGATAAGCATCTCCAGCTGTTTTCCTTAAATAAATACCACTAGACATAATGCATACCTATATTTTAATGCTGTTTACATGTACGTACGTATTATTGTCAGCTTGTTACCAGATATGATATAGACATAAATATTTAAAAAGACGCACTTGACACAACCACATATGCTTTAATAACAATATTAAATCATGGCGGCAGCTATAGTTTCTCTTTTCGTGCAAAAAAGAGAAAAAACTGCAATCGATGGATCATAGGCTCTACAAAAATTGCACGGAATGACCCTTAGCAGGACGTCAAGCAACAGGAAGTACAATCGATCGTGCCGTGGCACAAACACATACTTCAATTTTTTGTCAGCCTGCATCACTGTCTTTTCAGGGGAAAACTGCAATGACCAACAGATTCTGCCCTAGAACAGTCATCAAATTAATTTTCCATAACATTAATGCTTCCTTTGCTTGTTAATTCCAACCTTTGACCTTGTATGACAAGGTCTAAAAACAGGGGTTTTAGGCGTATCTGTGCAATATGAGCGAGACCTGATTTGTATTCTCACAAAATTTCGGATGATATGTTGCAGATAAGCTACTTTAAAAACTGGGGTCAAAAAATTAGCTCAGATCCATGTCCTAGCGTCCTAGGAAGCACAGACGTGTTCTGAACAGGTATAATTATCAATTATTCTTTTGGAAATAGGAGTAATGTTTTTTTGCTTTAGTGTCCACATCTTATTCTTGAAGCCAAGCCTGCAGATCTAAGTAAAACCTACCCTTTTCAAGTAAGCACATAAGATTTGTCGCAGGATAGTCAAGACCCTATACTTAAAGACTAAAGCATGCTCACGAACTTGGTAAAGACATTATCCTCCAAACTAAACCATGCTTATGCAGTACTGTTAAGACCGTTTTTCCTCCACGACTGAACAGACTCATAACGATCTCGTAGCATCTCAACCTAAAGTACCCGGACGTGCAATTGTACTGGCACCGTTCAATGCCATTTGTCTCAAATACAGAAAGATGCCAACAGTCATTTCTCGCCTTTTGTTTGAAGTCATCTTTAATCATGATACAATCCATAATCATACTTCATGAATCTTTCACTCAGAATGAGAGCAGAGTGTGTATCAGGGGGTAATATGGCCTACAAATGCTCCTAGTCCACAGGTTCCAAGTATTTCTTAAATTGTGGAAAGTTGGCTAGAAGTATCAAGTTTTGCACAAGTATGCATTTATGTAGCCTTCTATTTTCAAATATAGAGCCATGACTTAAACGCCCTCTGGCGGCCTGTTTCCGACAGCAGGTATTGGTCACGAATCAGGGAAAGTGATTTGTTCGGGACCACTAACATTCCTATTTTGTCATGAATATGGTCTGTGTTGTACCTGATAAGTTCAAAATGCTCCATATATGGCACATTAGAATACGGGCTGTTCAATTTTGAAGCCAGGGCACCTTTCCAAACATCCCGTGACTGCAGTTTCCGACAGATAATGTGACATTAATAAAAACATGACACAAAGATTAGTATCGTTGGGAACCAAAAGCTGAAAATATGTACCATAGACATAAAAGCCCGTGTTTTGACACTTGGTATGTTCATAGAATATCCATGCAGCTAATAATGCCATCACCATATTCAATTACATGTAAACAATAAAATCGAATTAACATTTAATTTGCACAATTTATGTAAGTTCAATAGCCAAATTAGCCAGGAAAGTACATTCACTAGTTCGTGTGATTTTACATTGAACTAGTAGGCAATTTTGACAGTTTTTCTTTTTCTTGAGAGAATGAATTGCTTTTGATGGTTTGTTGCTTTGTTTGGACAAGTTTCTTAGCTGCTTCTGTACCTTAAGCATGCCGCTGTGCTTCTTGTGTATTTTTGGCCAAACCCTGCTATTCTTTTCCGGCCAATTATTACTTTGCAGGCACAGAATTGAGTCATACAAAACCCTGCCGTTTTAATATCTGTACGCCTATCTGCCACTTAAAACAAATCTTGTGAAAGAGTCCAGCCCGGAAGACTCTTTTAAATATCATTCGAAACAGCTAATGGTTATAGGTAAAAGCTACAAGCTCAGAATATTAAAAGAAGGTATCAAAGTATATAATTGTATAATTATAATAGTAATTATTGGGGAATAGTTGTGCTGCTACCTATGTCATTCAAATATGTACATATACGTATTGACAAAGAAAATATGATACAGAAATAACCCTGCAAAGGCGAATATGGAGAATGTAAAATTATTACGTGGGTATATTTTTATTATCAAATTGTGTGAATCTGCATAAATAGCGCAAATCAGATGTTAACAAGGTATGGCAAGCCTCCGCCCCTGAAGGTCCTATGTGGTACATTCAGTAGCTGTGTTATTGTTTTAATTTGCAACTAATTGTGTATCCAATTCAAAAAAGCTAGTGAGTTTAACATTATATGTATGTATGTATGTATGTATGTATGTATGTATGTATGTATGTATGTATGCATGTATGTATGTACGGTTGCTATATGACCTTGTTACTTAATTACCGAATCACAAAAGCAGAGTCCTCTGCAATCAATAACCCATCATGTAGCCCAACATATAACAACAGAACAAAGAACCATGCTTTTTCAATATGAAAACATGCATACATACATACATACATACATACATACATACATACATACATACATACATACATACATACATACATACATACATACATACACTGTAAGTAGGCAACGGATCCGCCATTTGCAAAATTGAAAAAAAAAATAACCTCAAGATTCTAGGCTTTATTTTCATTACTGTTGGTGCAAGGTTTGCGATAAAGCGAAAAACTGAAATTAACACCTTTCAAAAACCAGACTATATCAAGACCGGCAATATTCAACCAACAGGTAACACTGCTAGTCCCAATTGGGCGTTTGAGAAATGTACCAATAACTTGAAACGATCACCACACCACATGCATACCCACTCTCAGTGCAGAAATTTCAGTCAAATTTACTCAATTTTTGTGAAATCCGCTGGCCTATCCCAATCTGCCTACATTATTTCCACGTTTGTTTGGGGGGGAGGACGGGGGAGGGGGGAGGGAATGGTGTTACACGTGGTCGTAAATAAGACGCCAACACCGATATGTAAGACTCTGGCTGCCTACAGAATAAAGATAAGTGGCTGACCCGATACACCCTATACGTAGATATATCATTGGTTAGGGTTCACAAAATGATGAGCCATTTCCATGGACTAACCTGTACTGATTCATGCTGTGACTCTGGAAAAAAACACTTCCCAAGGTCCGTTTGGGGTACCAGATCTATCAGTTTATTTTCTGATTAGGCTATCCTAGCCTTCTTTTCCCCTAATTCCTGTCGTGCTTCAAAAGAAACCTTTAATGAAATTGCGCACCGTTAAAAATAACGAGTAAAATCACACGACAGTTGAAATTACATGTCATTGCCGACCAGTTTGGTAAGCAAAGGTGTCAAATAGCAGCCATATTATGACGTGTATCTGCCTTGCGTGAAGATAGCGGGCAGCCAAGGGTGTATGCGATAAAGCAGCAGGCATAGCAGCTGTGGCTGTTGACTGATAGCCTTGCTGTGACTGGCAATAAGGGAAGCCAGTGAAGCCATTGACCTTGGACCCATCGCTGACACTGACCTGTCTTTTGGCTTCCTTACTCTGCAGCTTGACCTGGCAGTAGGGGTCACCCGCTAAAATCAAATGGAAGTCGAAGTGTTTCATTGCGGTCACCTTTATCCTGACTACCGTTGCGAGATTGTACAATTCATTTTGATGAAGAGAAAGTTTGCGCACACAATCCGTGGTTATTTAAGCCTCCCCCCCCCCACTCCAACAATATCTATTGGAACCGTTGCCACCCTATAAATGAAAACTCGATAGGTGCATAACAAAAAAGAGAAGATGGGCATTTGAAGCCGATGATATGTACGCAAAAGTCGGTCCATAGCCGTAAGTTTTGCTTGATAAAGCTGAATGGCAGGGACCGTTACCATATGGTGTGCTACAAATATACAATGAACGCTGAAAGGTTAATCTCTCATACATCTGTGGCGTAGGGGTCTACACGCAACCGAGCCACCAGGTATCTTCTCAAAGCACGGTCCCTGGGTGCGCGCTACTTTAACCTTTGTTGCCTAGTGCGGCACCCATACGCCCATTGCATTTTCTACTTGGCAATCTCATCATACACACATTCTCTAAAAATAAAATGTACCCTTCTTCGTCTTGACAACTGATCAAATAACACACAGACACACACACACACACACACACACACACACACACACACATATATATATATATATATATATATATATATATATATATATATATATATATATATATATATATATATATATATATATATGTGTGTGTGTGTGTACATTTATATCTGTAACTCTGAGGTTGTTGTTGTCCTATGATATTCAAGTAATAGTACTGCTGTTTCTATCTTTGACTACAGCAGGCTCTCCTCTGATTAATACATTCTCTGCTCATATCCGGCGCCAATATTCTATCACAGAGCCGTCCAAATATCAAAGCATAAACCTTGACTTGAATGATTGATGAGGCTTGTGTCTCATTGACTATTTCTTGGTATGGCCGTTCAGTGGCAGCAGACATTCGTGAAATACCAAAGAACAGCCTTTCTCTTGGCTCACATACATGAATGAGATGTCTTTCCTCTCGCCAAATATTGACCTCTATCAAACATTCCTCACATTTCAAACCGAGTTCCTCTGTCACTCTTTGCTGGCAAAAGGCAGGCTTCATGAACGAATGTCTCTTTACACGAGTATTGCATTGATTACAAACACATCACCTTTTACTGACGCTATGTTGCAATGTTCAAGCGCAAAACTGTCATTTTTGAAATGCCCGTTCCGAATGTGATGCATCCATTGTTATTTTATCTCTTTTCACTGCAATAATGACTCGTACTATAGAAACTGCTAACTGCTACAGGCATGATGCATCAATGGAGCATGTTAGATACACTAAGATGCATAGCTGTAGCACTTTTTTTCTTGTGCCACGTGTCATCTTTGACCAATGAATGAAGCTGCATTTGTTTATCTTCCAGGTGGCACCATATGTAAGAGTGTCAACACCAGTGGCAAGTTACCTGCAATTGCACCTTCAGGTCACATGCCACATTTATTTGACATTTGACAATGTGTTGCATAATTGATACACACATTATAAAGTTTGGACGTATTGCATGCATAGGCTTGAAATGTATTGTAAGCATAAGCCGATGAATTTGCAGATACATCTGACTCGCTGTTTGGCTTTAAAAGTATACAATTAACGCCATTAAGATGTGAACATTATCTCAATTAAATTAGAGCTCCTGGCCAAGCATACATATCTAGAACACACATTTTTTATTGGTGAGTTCTGTGTGCATTAGATATCAATAATTATGGTTGCACCATTGTTGCAATATACGGTTTTTCAAGTGTATGAATTGTTCTAAAAAATGTTACCACAATTTCCTTTGTCTAGGATATATTAGCAGTTCCTTTAAAAAGATGTGAAAGCATTTTAGCAAGGTGTGGGATTTTCCCGCTATGTACTCAATTCCTCTGCTGCGGCAAAATGTCTCTGGGGCTGTCACGTTCAGCTGTGTTACATATGAAGTCTTTGTAAATGGGAACGCTTGCCACAACACAGACGCAACATGAATGTTGCATTCTTTCATGTCTACATTTTCCTAGCTGAGTAGACGACTTGCTGCACTGTAGAGTCATATGTAGCAGCACAGAGTCAGACTGTTGTCATGGACTCTTATGAACATTAACATGTTTTGCGTGTTCCCTTTTTCGTTTTTCTTAAACATGTGCAGTGCGTACACTTCTCGCTTTGCCGTGATGATTATGTAAACCTATTGTGCTTCCAAACATGAGGGCCTTCGTGGACCAGGGTATCTTCATGGCAACTCTTGGGCAATAAATACCGATAGTATCAAATCCCAAACACATTGTAACCCTTGCTATATTTGATGATACAGCGATAGAAAGCAGGGGAAAAGATTTTGAAGGTATGATCAACGGCCAAAAGGGTCAAATGCAAAGAACCCAGCGGTTCATGGTCACATTGTGGTACATAATTATGCATCGGTACCGTAATACATCTCTCTTTCTATCAGTGTCCTTATTTCTTCTCTCTCTCTGTCTCTCTCTCCCTCTCTCTATATATAGACAGAGAGAGATATGGATGGATGGGTGAATATACAGGGAGACTAACAAAGTGATAATGTGTTTAATTGATTGATTGTTCAGCTTGCTGTTGTCTGAACATTGCACATTAAAATGTTAGCTAAAAGATTTAACTATTATTATCTCCTAAATACCAAATACCTTGAATTTTACTTTTTCTTCCATATAATGTGTGATTTACTTCATAACAGAAGGCCACCAGCCTGTTGATGCATATGTTTTTCTTTTATTGGGGCTATCAAAGATTACACAGTACCCAGCATTAGGAAGGGTCTTTACACTTGAAGATATTTTAGTCCGATATCCGCAATTTACCCAGGTATCATTTCAGAGATGGCAAAATCATCCTTGGACCAAACGCATTTGGCAACTACTACACCATTTACAGATGTTTATATACACATTTATGTGATCACTGAAAAATGTCGATCATCGTAGCACAGAAGTCATACTACTTCCAAATATCTCATTTGACCTGGATGTTGACAAGAGGAACAGATGATTAGAAAAATAATTCAAGCTCAGAACAAAATTAAAACTTCAGCCTCCTGGCTATTTCACATTTTCTTCATAGAACGCCTTGATACGTGTTCAAAACAGGACTCTGTAGCTGCGTCTCCATTCAACAGTTTAAATGATATCTTTCAAATGATTCCTTGAGGTTTGCATTGTAGAATCTGAACCAATCTACAGTCATGGAGCCGAATGCGAAGCTTGTGTGTTCATGTTGCCCTGATAGTCTACACCTTGCAACGTAAACCAAAAAAGCGTATCCCACATTTTAACGGGAACTATTTTAATTGTGCTTATAAACCTGACAAAATCATTCAAACTTGCCGCAGAATTCAACCAGTGTTTGACATGTTGTTTTCCTTGGTGGACATGTGGGATGGGGCTTATGTCCCCGCAAGTTATTTTCAAAATTGTTCAAATGCCTTAGCAGTTGGTGCTAATCCAGCGTTTGCGCCCACAGTAGATTATTAGTCGTGGTAACCTAAATAAAGTGGGGTTGTAATGCACATACTGTGGGGTTTTTTTAATGTTCACAATAAATGAAGGCCTGGGCCTGGTGCTCGTCAGAAGAATCGCCAGATGTTTGAATTGCCTGAGTGTATAGAATCAAACCTCTCAAAATCGATCAGCTGACCTGATGTCTGCAAGCCCATTGACCACTGCTTCTCCAATATTTAGGTAATGGTGACCTTACTGGTCAAACTGAAATTTTGCGATGGCACGTGATTTGCTTACATACTACATGTGTTATATTGTGTCTTCTGTGTTGCTGCTTTTCTTTTCATGTCATTTTTCTGTGGTTACTTTTGTTGGCTCTTCGTGAAAAGTCAGTAAATATATGCAACATTTGTCTAACTCATTCCATACCAGTCCCTGATATTTCCGTACATTTACCTAGATTTAAGGTGCCAATTGCACATTTAAATTCTTCATGAAAAGAGCTTTCGTTCAGGCGCAAATATGCTTACAGTCTTAAGTCAGTGGTTCTGGCACTGCCTGGCAAGTCATGCTGCAGCTGCCGCAATATCTGTGCCACACAACCAAAGTATAATGATTTCCTATAATATGATATAAAAAAGAATTTACGATACATTAATTCATGGGTACCGGCTGTAGTACTTTAGAAATGATTTGCTTTTCACGACGGCATCATCTTTTACACAGAAAAAGACTCCAATATGATATTTGCACACAAATAGTTAATAAGACAAAAACCACCATTGGATTTGCTTGCACAAACTTTTGTGACCCTGAATGATTGTAAGTTACTATGTCTGTTTGACACATAGAACAGCTGCATTAAGCGGGAAGCCTATTTGTCAACAAACATATGGTAAGTGCATTCGATGCATATGAAATGTAAAAACTGAAACTTAAAAAAGTTGAAAAAAGGACACCAACAGACGAACGCAGAAATAATCTTCATGGAGCCTAGGCGGGAAAAAAACTTTGCAAGTAGCAAATGTATTTTTTGCGTGCAGATGTCACTTTCATAGACTTAAATGCAAATATTTCGCTCCCGAAAACAAGTAAAATGACAAATGAGTTGAAACGTCTTCACAGAGTAATGTGCCAGTAAAGATCAAAGTGTGTGAATGTGTTCGCCTATGTTTCACAGAATGGACAAGGGTGAGAATTTAACGTTGCTCCTTTGTGTTTGCCAAGGACGTCCGGAGGTTTAGTTTGAAAAATAACGTTGTCGCATATTAGCACAACAATTGTGCACCCGCAAAACAAACTCTATATGGTTGTCATGCATTTAATTCAAACGCTTGATTGAAGACACCCTGATCATAGACATCCATCCAACACATGCATACAAAACATACTAGACAGACACTTTTAAATTAGCGTATCAGAGATTTGAACTCTGTCGCTGTTTTTGACGCACATATATTTAAAAGTTTAGGCGATAATACATCACCATCAAATTCATATATTTGATTTGTATTATTTGGGAACTCCCTCACAAAAACCCGAAAGCTATGCAGCTGTTTGTTGAAAATGTAAGCTCACAAACACGTGCGTGCCATGACTTGCACGCCTGAAAATAGAACACTTCTTGTTCTGAATATCAACGTCCTACTTGTCACCAATGCTCAATTGGTGACGGGTCCATCTTCGTTGTTTGCACGCTAAGATGACTTTGGACCAAATGTTGGAATTTTGTTAACAAAATGGCATATGGATAGATAGATAGATCGATCGATCCATCGATCGATAGATATGTAGATAGACAGACAGACAGATAGACAGACAAACAGACAGATAGATAGATAGAGAAATAGATAGATAGATAGATAGATAGATAGATAGATAGATAGATAGATAGATAGATAGATAGATAGATAGATAGATAGATAGATAGATAGATAGATAGATAGATAGATAGATAGATAGATAGATAGATAGATAGATAGATAGATAGATGAAACCCACTTCCGTTGCTTAACAGAAGAGCTTGTTCTTCAGGTCAATTCACATTTAATGTCAAAATGGTTCAGGAACTGATGATCTGAGTAGGCTATGTTTTCAATCATCAGGCAAGCATCGTCCCCAAGATTCGGGGTGGGGTGGGTTGGGGTGGTGTTTGTTGTTGTTGTTGTTTGTTTGTTTGTTTGTTTTTTTCTTTTTTGCTTTGTTGGTTTTTTCTTTGTTTTGTTTTAGGTTTTGTTTGTTTTGTTTTGTCTTTTGCTATCAGAATATGAAAATCTTTACAGCTTATAGCTTTACATTTAAAGAAAAAAAAATCTTCATCGGCCTCCTGTTTCCAGGTCATGAGTTTTCTTCCGTTTGTTTGGGCCGGCTGTTGAATCTATCGCGCATATCTAATATGTTTTGTGACCACAGAACGACACCAATCACTTAGCCAAAAATGGGAAACGCGCATACCAACTGGACCAAATCCACATTCGTATTACGAATGGTGCAATGGGGGCCGGTAAGCCTGAAAGCCATAATGGACATGGCCCATTTCATTATAACTAATCCAGTACAAATCGGGGACTGTACATATGTAAGACCACCAGCATCAAAAGAGCACGGGTAATATATATTATATGAACATATGAAACTAGTTTCAGCAACGCTAAAAAAAAATTAAAAAAAAAAAAAAGGTTGCTCGCTGTTCATAGGGTCGAACACCAAACTGTCGCCAAACCTGACGCCTGTAATTTTCTGAGCGTATGACTTATACGAACCTCTGTTTCTCACTGTCGATAATGGAATAAAAATCCGTCCATGCCTCCATTTAGATGAAAATAATGGACGGCAACACAGTAAAAATTGGTGATCGATTATATCTTGTCTAACGGGTTGTCCAACGACTTTTAAGTGCTAATTCATGTGATCGTTTACAAATTAAAAAAAAAAGTTCTCTACATTATGCTTAGAACTCTTGATTCTGAGGTGTAGGCCACTTGAACCGAAGTTTTCTACGTAGTTAATTTTTATCATAAAACGATAAGTCAGTCGTAAGAATTCAAACATAGGGTTAAGATAGCAAGTTAAGTGGTTTTTCGAATTTACTGGTCTAGGCCTTATTTCTTTTGTAGTAGCTTTCTACAGTGGGAGAAATTGAACTTACCTCTATTGATTGATAATCTGATGGACTTGGGGTTGTCATTGGGAATATAGGGCCGGCTCTATCGTCTTTCAGTGTAACATACGATCGGTCAGAACCCATTTCAGGGCCAGTGACGTACAGATCGGGTCTTTTGCGTATAGAATCGTAATCCCTCTTGGTTTCTCTATCCATTTCACGAATGACCCTAACTAAGTTCCCAGACATATATCCATGGCTTCTACGATATCTGTGCCTTCGCCTTGAATATACAATAAGTACAACAACAAGTATGATGAATACGAGTCCAAGGGCGCCCCCTAATGCCACAATAATAATAAAAGTCTTCCCCGACAGGAATGTGACGATTGGTGTAGGCGACACCGCGGGAACGTCTGTATCTTTAACATACACAGATACATTAGTTTTAGAGAACAGTTTCTCGTCATTGGAATCTCTTACCACTACGACCAGTTCATATATAGAGTGATTATGTTTAGATATATGCCTCTTCATAAAAAATTTACCAGACGTTTCACCGATTCGAAAAAGATCTGCAGTGTCTCCTCCTTCAATATAAAACTTATATTTGTTGTACTTCTTAGAATCTTTGTCGTTGGCAAACAAGTGTCCTATCTCGCCAGGTCCCTGTAACTTTGAAACGCTAAACGTGTACTTTTTTTGTGAAAATTTTGGTCGTTCGTCATTGATGTCGTCGATTTTGAGAAAAACTGTAGCTGTTGCTGTCCGGGATGGCGTGCCTTTGTCCTTGGCGTAAATAAGAGTTTCGACGTCTTGGAGAGTTTCTCGATTAAAACTTTTAGCAGCCGTTAGGAAGCCATTGTACCTGTTTACCTGCAGTAGATGTTGCTTTTTCTTCTCTACTTCATACACCAGCTCACTGTTTCTGCCAATATCTCTATCTGTGGCATTTACTTGCACTATAAATGCCCCAGGCTTGTTGTTTTCCTTTATATTTACAAAGTATATTTGTTTCGCAAATACTGGGTCATTGTCATTTTCATCTGTAACGGTTATCCGTAAATGTTCACTGGAGTGTAAAGGTTGGTCCCCGTGATCCTTACATCTAATGGTGACGACATAGCTGGAACATAATTCCCTGTCCAGTTCAGCTGCCGTGACAACTTTGTACTCATATTTATACATGGTCTTCAAATCAAAGATTTTGTTGTCGATTGTGCACTCTAACTCCCCATTTTTGCCCCCATCTTTATCTTTCACTGATACATAGGCGACAAAAAATCCCGGCTTTTCTTTTTCTGAAATTTCTACGTTATCACTTGGACCCAAGTGATTTATTTTTATTTCAGGACGATAGTTATTGACATCAACTACGGTTATGGTGACCTTTACGCTAACAGGTACAGAGTTCTCGCCCCTGTCACGTGCAATGACCCCTAGTATGTATGCTGAGGCATCTTGGTAGTTCAAACGGTGTGTCAGAGATATATCACCAGTAGCACTATTGATAGCAAACACTTTGCCATATTTTGCTGTTGTGGTTGAGGTGAAACTATAAGAGATAATCTGGTTGACTCCTTCGTCAGCATCATGGGCTTTCACTTGTATTATACTCGTTCCAGATCTTGTGTTTTCTTGTACGCTTGCAGCATATGACTCTTTCTCAAATTTTGGTTGGTTGTCATTCCTGTCTTCAACTTTAATTTCCACTATAGTTTCCCCTGACTTGCTAGGAACGCCACCGTCGATAGCTATGATTTTCAACTTATAAAAGTCTTGCTGTTCTCTGTCTAGTCTTTCTTTCAAAACCAGCTGTAGGTCTGCACCTGTCTCAAGGTCAGGTTTTGCTAGACTGAACTTGTTTTTGTTTCCTGAACCTATCTCATACCTCTGTATGCCATACAATCCAGCATCTTTATCTGTGGCGGGAGATATTACAGATATCATACCTGGATCTTTGCTCTCCGGTACAGACACTTCGATTTTGGACTTAGGAAATACTGGACCGTTGTCATTTATATCCATTATATCTATTCTTACCTTAATAATTTCGAAATATCTCTGTGGCCGAACCGTGACATCTACTGAGATAGTACAAGTCACCATTTTGGGACACATTGTATCACGATCAATAGTTGTTGATGTCTTTAGTATACCTGTCTTTTTCCCTATAGTAAGATATATCTGATTTTCTGTAAGAAAGGCGAATTCTAGAGTATTAATAACTTTCTGGCTGAACTTTTCACTGAAAGCTCCGTCCTTCATAAGATCGCCAATGACTGTGCCCTCTGGTTCTTCTTCCGCCACCCGATAATCTAACTGTTTCTGTGAGATAACCGCCGTCCAAAGGGATTGCAAGAAGACAAGCACAAGAATTACCTTTTGCAGCCCATGCATGGTACATTCCTGCTTTACCGGCGCTCACGGACCAACAGTTACAATTTATGGATCATGATATGCTGAAGCATTTGGTCATCGTCTTGCTGGATAAATGTCGGTGGAGATGTGGGCAATCGTCTGATATCATGGAAGGGCTTTGCGGCCTTGACTGCCCGCCGTGGTAGGGTTGCCAGAAATAACATAGCTGTCGGTAACGCTCATCGGCATGTGCGCATTTTTCCCTCGTATGCCGTCTCGCAGTAACGAAGCACATTGCTTGCCACAGAAAACGCCTCAACGGCGTTTATAAGGCTCCTGCAATCCCCAATTTCACATAGAGATTAGAGTTATAATTGCAGCATTAGTTTTCAATATCCTGAATTGACCGTTTCAATTCCAGGTAATTAAATCCGTGCGTAAGAATACGGCCAGAACACTATTGCACGGCAGAGACACGAGCTTCCATGGCTGCTTGTTCGGGTGTACCACTATTGCTGCGCGTCATGGCTGCGGCCCTGGTTCTTCCATGTGCTGGTACTGATTCCATTCTAGTGTCGTCCTCCAATACTGCCCCATGGTTACGGGATGGTGAAAGGCTTTGAAAGAGGACTGCTAATGTTGAGGATTAATATTAAATCATTGTAGTTCCAGAGGGACATGACGTAAACACCGCGTATCAACTGTCATGACAATTGTGAGTCCCTGGTGTTCCTAGGTAATTACAACAAGCACTTCGGAGTTCCCCGTTATGTCAAAATTTAACTAATTTAGAGATATGCTACCCTCTTTCTGACTACAGGATGACCAAAATGGCTAGAGTACGTACCAAAAGCATCACAGCGGGTTCATTAAATCTCTATTAACGACTTGCCGCGTATGTCCAAGGGGTATGCGTTGTTGTCAGTGCCACACAACTTAAGTATAATGCTAAATAAAACATCAAATATTAGAAAGCGTGATACCGCCTTTGCTCATCGGAAATTCGACGTAACCGAGCACTGGCAAAGGTTAAAATAATATGGGATTGTCCTTGTTGAAAGAGTAGTGCTTAACGCTGTGGAGAACATGATTGCGGAGAGTGCTATGGTTGGGGTTGAAGCCTCTCGGCGCACTACCTGGCCCGACTTTGCTGCACCAGCTGGCTACATTCTCAGACCAAGCAATGGCTTCAATCAAGTGCTCGCGTCGACCTATGGTACTGCTTGCCGCCTGTCAGTTGGGCCACGCCAGTCTTGTGGCAGCCACACTTTCTCTGCAGCTCGTCTTCATGCACACATTCCGCTCATATTGAAACCCTTGAATTAACCACTCTGTGTTCACGGTGCATGTACGATTGTTAATGTGGGTATTGGTTTGTGTGTAACATCACAGATCGACCTCCGCGTCATTTCCATCAATGTGCCGAGCTGAAAGCAGGGTACAGTTAAGGCCTGTCCAACATAAACATCTGCTTCATCTATTGAATAAGGGATTGTGTAGACATCCTGTGCCACACCTGGTAATGCATACACCTATAGAACCAGTCAAAATAATGAAGCCATGGGCCCCTTCTGCCCTCCATAAAGCGGGAGAAACCTGTTCTTTTAGACGATGGGTCTTATATTGGCACCAATTTCGTAACTCGATGCTATAATTGCGGTGTTCCAACAGGCAGGTTTAGATGTCTTTGTTTTACCAGTTTCGTCGTGGAGGAAGAGCCCAACGGCGCATTGCTTCATACGTGTATAATGCGGATGCGGCTTCAGCCCTATACAGAGTCTGGCGATGGTCATATAATTCAATCGTATGTTTGCCTTTATTTAGTTTTGTGTGCGTGGACCTTTGTACCATTAAAAACTTGAATGACGATGGGTACATGTCAAGTATGATACTAAGGAAATTAAAGGCACTCTGCCAATTTCTTTTATCCCCATGGACTTCCCAGGGTAGACCTATACCTACATATGCTGGGTTAAGCACTGCATGCATGTGACAACTCGTACATAATGGCTCCATAGGGACTGCAATCGACGTTGACCAGCCAGACTAGTACTGCTTTTTGTCACCATGTATTCCCTGCCTGTTATAGTACCAGTGAATCAACGCATCTCGATGTATCAGGAAATGTTATTGACACCTGGATCTGATGACACATCAGTATCCCTTAACCTTTCATAACGTGCAAAGCTATTTTGAAAATGTAAAATATATACCATTGGCACGGTAATGACACAAAGCTGGCTTCAGATGTGTACAGTTTATACAAAAGTAATAAATCTGGTTGCTGACCACCGCTTTAATGGGTGAATGGTTAAAGCTGTATATTGAACTCAAACACATATTTGCCTTATATTGCTCGTGACAGTAACATGGTTTTCCATGGTTACACATATTTGAAATAGTATTGACCAGTACAAGGGTCATCTCTCCCTGTATATGTAAACATTTACAAGTGAAGATACAGAAAAGTTTGTTCCTTTTGCCTACTGAGAAAAAATCATTACTTCACCGGCTACACACCGAACAAAGTGTTGCCTAGAGTATTCATTTGTGTGACATTGTAATGAGTATAGTCGCCTTTTATCGCTCAATGCAAAACTTTCACTGGAAGCAGCATCTTGAAAGAGTTCCTCCATAAGTCGCCTTAGTAAAGATCTTAACCTGAAAGATACCAGAGGTCCGTCTTTCTCCAGGTAACATAGCCATGTATGCGGTTTTGTTGGTAGAGCTGTCAAAACAATAAACCTATACAATGCCATGGCAGCGCCCCGTACACAATGTCAAAAAGCTGCTTTATTCCTACCTCATTTATGTTGGTTCCATGCCCTTTTGATATCTACTGTATATCTAGCCCAAAATGAGTATCTGATGCGCTACAAGTGGAACAGCAATAAGTTAAAGACTATCTGAACTGTCTTGAGAGCTTAGCGTCTCGAGAATTACTACAATACAAACCTAGGTGTCGATGACGTGGATGAGTTCTATTGTTATCGAGATAATACTATTGAGCGAGCATTTATGCCCAAGAAAAAGAGTTTCATATCAAGGTTCCCCACTAATGCTTATTATGACGCACAATGCAAAAATATATGAAGCAAATCTTACCTGACTTCTGTAAAACGGGAGACATGCATACATATGTGTGTGTGCACGTCTCGGGTTAAAAATAAAGACCTAAGTGGCAACACCAAATAGACTGAATGCATTTTTCTTGGAGACAGATTATTGACGTGTTGTTAAAAACCAAGAGCATTTGCTTAGATCTGACAAAAGTTGAAACACTCGAATAGTAACAATTTGAATATAAACAATTATTTTGAGACCTTTCATGATTTTTCTCAAACATTAGTCACGAGATCAAAAACAACAAAATCATCCTGATTATATGAGTCAGTTTACACGCTTCCTTGTCAAGCCAGACCTGCAGACCACGCGTTCCCCTTGTACAGCATTGTAGACGAAAGAAGGACAAAAAGAAAACCACTGAGTGGTCATGTTTCGTGATTTTTTTTAAAGCGCCCGCCTGTATCAATGAATTTGCATTGAATTAGACATTGAAGCAATGAAGCATTTCAGGTAACTTTTTAATGCCTTTTTTATCCCTGTTTCAAAAGACCTCAAGTAATCTAAACTGGAAAGTTTTCGTCAATGAACAATTTCAAAGCAATTCTGGGGTTCTGCAAGGGAGTGTTTTAATCCCTAAGCTGTTCAACGCATACCTGCATGCTATATATGACTAGTTAGTGCACGCAATGGCATCCTGCTGGACGAACGTTACATTAGTAGGCGCAGATAGTCACTGCAGGCTAACAATCTTGATTGTCTATCTTACTTCTGAAAAAAATAGGTTCACATATTTTATGAAAGCAAAACCCCACCTTTCCCCTTCACGTTCAATGATAAAGAAATTGAAATTGTAAGCAAGTACTAATGCCAAAGCTTCTTACTTCATTCAACTGCAAAGAATCCACTGTCGACTACTTGTACACATCTGTTTCAGCAGGCACAAAAACTATACAAAGTAGTATCATATTGAGCTATTCAGCAATGGCTAAGCCTACCCCATGCCTACTTTTGATGCACAAATTACAGATGTGCAATAAGGATGTAAATGTAATTAAAATATCATAAGAACATATTTGAAACGAATGCTTGACATAAGAAAACAAACCCCGACCTTGGAATCATACACTGAAATAGGACACTCTTTACATTTTGGGAAATATGTGCAAACTATTGGGTACATACTTTACGCCTACTGGATGACCCTATGGAAAAACAGACCAATTATTGTTTGCAACAGTTATCTTGAGACTAGTGACCACAATGAAAATATTCCGAAGTATGTTTGCAAGTAGTGGTACAGGGTGCCACAAACGGTGATACACAAACCAGCAGTACAGGGTGCCACAAACGGTGATACACAAACCAGCAGTACAGGGTGCCACAAACGGTGATACACAAACCAGCAGTACAGGGTGCCACAAACGGTGATACACAAACCAGCAGTACAGGGTGCCACAAACGGTGATACACAAACCAGCAGTACAGGGTGCCACAAACGGTGATACACAAACCAGCAGTACAGGGTGCCACAAACGGTGATACACAAACCAGCAGTACAGGGTGCCACAAACGGTGATACACAAACCAGCAGTACAGGGTGCCACAAACGGTGATACACAAACCAGCAAAGGAACTAAAAGAAAGGTGAGCAACTTTCAAATATCTGCCTTCATCAAAGCTGCGAAGATACAAGATCTTCAAACTTTTTTTTTTGTTCGAAACAACATCTTCATAATGTTAAACCACCACATACAAGAACGCTAGCTAGATTCAGCAAGTTCACACCATAATCAAGTTGAACTTGACAGAGATCGTTAACCCCAGTTCCCGCTTGGGTCACAGATGTAACCTGAACTCGGTCGACAATGAATTACATTTTTGGATTGATTGACCTAAACATGACTCAGATAGATCTGTTCTAATCAACACAGTAAAAATTGTCTCCACATATAAGAACACTAGCCAGATTCAGCAAGTTCTCACCATGTACAAGTTGAACTTGACGGACATGTAAACCTGCGTCATGGCTCTGCCACAAATGTAACCTAAACCCGATCGACAATGAATTACATTTTTTGACTGATTGACCCAAACATGACTCGTATAGATCTGTTCTGGTCAACATCATAAAAACTGTCTCAGACTAATATGAAACATGAACATACAGCATAAATTCTCCTTTATTTTGTCTTCTCGTCAGTCTGCAGTCTCTGATGCACTTGGAAATGATTTATATGAATGTATAAAACCTGATCTTTTGAGCGCGGGCTAGGTGTTTTGATTTTTCCACCCCTCTCTGCCTGTTGCTTTGTATTAACCCTCGCTGAAGTGAACATCGCGTATCACAATGCATAATGCTAGTAACGGCGGATGGCTATGTGCACAGCGTCAGTGTTATTATTTAGTTACATGTATCAAGGTTACTTCCCGTGAAACGAAGAAGGTGGTCCTCCCATTGTTTTTAATGTATGGTAGCAGACCTATGTTGCTGTCATGTAACGTCTAGTTTTGTGTCCATGTGTTAGAACTTCCTTTACTAATCAAGTGCTTTCAATGCAGAGGAGTTTCAATGAGGTTAGCCACAGAAGATTTTATCCAAGCATATGAGCTCTCTATTTCGATGCTTATATTTGTGTTTTTTATCTTTCAATATGAAATGCACCACTGCCGCTGGGTGCACGGTGTATTTGGTATCTGAAACAGTAATCAGTATTGTAACATCTTGGTATAACCTTAGTTAGAGCTTTATGGTGATATGCATTCGTTGTTGACCTTGGCATTGGGGAGGGGGGTAATTTGTATACTTTAATTGCTAAATTTAATTGTTAAATCCCTTCCTCTAAAGGTTTCCCTGGATATGTACTTTATTTTGTGTCGTGCACCCACAATACTCTTAATATTCAACATTGGTGTCTATTAAATGCATGCTTAAAAAGGCAAAAATAGCGTACTTTGAGTTTAACGTCACTAATGTTATTTTTGCTGAAACCATATTCTCCACGTTATGTGATCATGATGTGTTACGGCTCAACAGCCACCGTATTCAAGATGTAAACGATCATTCAGGTTATATGTGTGTAAGGGATGGTTCAACATTATCATCCTTTTTGAATTTCATGACCTTCCTCCCTCCCCCAATTTAGTACTTAAAAATGATGGTCTTCCAAGAAAAAATACCAAAATACCACAAAATTTGAGTCACAAATGAACATCATTTTCCAGTATCTGTAGAAGGGTACATGTCCATTTACCCCCCCCCCCCCCGTGCAATAAAAGTACTAATTCAAAGAGGATTAAACTGTTGAACCATCCCTGAGCTGTACAGTGTCATTATGCTAACTGTTGCATCTCCAAATTTGAATAACAAAAATTCACAACTGTAATAAGACGAGATGACTTTCAATTTGCCCTACATCATTGACGATCGCGTATACGATAGATCTCTGGTAAGCACATGGTATTCTAAATGATAACTCATATCGTTTAGGATCGTGCGAAAAGCCTTTTATTTTAATGCGCGTTTGAGAAAAAGATTTTCGACTCGTGCTTTTGTTGAACGACCCCATGCCCCAACTCATTTTCCCGCAACCTTTCTCCTTCTTTTTGTCTACTCTCTGCAAGAGGGGTAAATATAGAGTCTAGCCCTTTTCTTGTAATGTGTAATTCATGATATTTTGTACTTTATGGAATAAAATATGTTTAAACAGTTTGCCATTGAATGTTTCAATTCTCTCATATATTAGAAAACGTACTGCATTTAGATCGGTTAATAATAGAAAAAATAATGGTCTCAAATATACAGTAGATTTCAAACTTGTACCCATTACCACTAGACACGCAGACATATTTTCTGCAAAGCAATTTTCTTTTTATACCTTAACCAAGCCATTGGTAAGGGCACCCCAAACAGTTTATTATCAGATCATCCTTTTCTTCTTTATTTCTCTTAGATTAAAAAACCCTTTAAACATTTTGTATATATCAGTAGGTAAAAGTGAATTCGTGTATATGTTTAACGTGTATTTAATATCTCCAGATAGTTTGAAAGTTAAATTAGCTACTGCGTCTTACCTTAATTGAATGAAATTTCCATGAAAAAGTTGTTATATAATTTAAGATAACTAATTTCCTCCCTTACAAATAGTACGTTATATATATATATATATATATATATATATATATATATATATATATATATATATATATATATATATATATATATATATATATACATATACATATATGTGTGTGTGTTTATGTGTGTGGGTCAGTTTAAAAGACATATAAAATATTGTGTGTTAACGGTTTACAGTGCACGTTTTTATCGTTTAAAGCATACACGATAAACACCTTCTGGAACGTGTACTGTCCCAGTTAAACCATTGAATAACGGTAAACACTTGAGTGTAGAAACTGCACAGATATATGCTATGGACCGCCAGCATACTGCTCCATACAGTTACTATACCACAGATACCGGTGGTACCTCTGGATGCCATTTTGTTATGGTACACAGGACAAACATTTGCATAATTTGTGTTTCATCTGCCTAGTTTGATTGACTCTGTACACATTGCCTGCGTCACCGTCAGTGTTTATAATTGGTCCGCTTAACCGTTTCGGCTCCATTGTCAACTGCTATCTAGCCCGTCCACCTGTGGTTTCAGAACGATATTTCGGAGAAACTGTGTCATTACCATCTTTATCTGTCTGACCAGCAACGGAGGTATTGTTCTGTATAATACCTCCATGGACTAGCATAAAGTCGGAAGGAGAGGACCAGTCGTCACAGGGGCTGGTCACCAATAACATAGGTGTACACAACAATATTAGAGGAATCGCAATAGTGAGGCAATCTACTAATTATTATGTACAAACTTACCCTTATTAGGGCGCAATAGTAAGGTACTCTACTTAATATCATATACAAATTTATACTTATTAGGCTGCGTGGGTGACTGAGCGGTCACATGGTCACGTTTGACTCTGCAACACGGGTGGAGACTGGGTGCGGGGAGAAAGTGGACAGAGTTTCTACCAATCCAATCTGACGGCACACGAGTTTTCGCTTTTCCCGTCCTATTTGTCTCCGCACCCGTCGATTTGCTTTACCTCATAGAAAGGTAGGAAGTATAAGCCTTACAATCTGTGCCATGGAAGCCAAAACTCGATTTCTGTTTCATAGCGTCATGTAAAACACATGAATCTATACTTATGTTTGGAACCCCCAAACTATGGAGACAATTTCATAACCTAAGAAGGCAATACGAACGGAATGGTTTTATATGATCTTAACATATGGGGGGGGGGGGGAGGTAGGGGGAAGTTGGGGGGGAAGGCTTCCTTGCTAGCATACAGGGCAATTTGATTTACCGTAATTGTGTACTGCAAGGCGCTATATTTCCCATATTTCGTACAAGTAATAATTTCCATTTTCTTTTTTCTTTTTAATTTTTTATACCTTGTAAAGGGCAAAATGATTGCTTATACAAGCGTACCGGGACCCCTTTACTCCTTCCATTTATAATGAACAATTAAATCACCAACACCGTTATCCAAGATTAGCCGCATATAGAAACCATCAATACTTCTGTCATGTGGACAACAGACCACTATCTCATGCTCTTCGTGCTTTGACTATTTCTTCTCTCTCTCTCTCCTTTGTTCTTTGTTTTTGTTTGTGATTTTTAGTTTTTTATTTAATAAGCCACCTTTTGTGTCTTGAGATAAGTTGTCACAACATGTGACAATACAAAAATGTGCCAATGATCAACATTTTAAGCATTTTGCCTGTCATTTAAGTTATAACTGTGTCGCAAAATAAGTCCTGCACAGCATACATAAATATTTCTGAATATCTCATCACTTTATGAAACTTGCACGGAGAGCTTGAATCTGGATCCCAGGGTCATTTAACAATTTGAATGGTCCTTCTGTGTTCAAACACCTCTAGCCAAAGCCAAAAATGTGGACAGCTGTACAAAGGCAGTGATTGTTAAACAAGCAAACAGCCTCCGAGGATCAGATACACAATATCTATAGAACATTTTCGTAACCTTCATATATATAATCTTTGCAAACTGAGACTGACTCATATGTAATCTGTGCATGAGCCAGCAAGCCCAGTTAATGCAAGACTAATGTGTATTTTATACATACAAATAACAAATTTGGGGAAATACCCAGAGCATTTCGGCAAATAAAATAATTGATACGAGTATTTAGAACCAAATAGTTTATTGAAATATGTGTAAAGTTATATACAGGGCGCTCTGTACTGTTCCATACATTACAACGTAGTGTACCCGACTGCTGGCATATTCAGGTGGAATGCCATAATGGTAGTCCAGTGAAATGTGTCTTGAATGACCACTCGGCAGGATAAATGCATTGTCCTCTCTCAAGACAGGCAATCCTTCTTAGCAGGAGTAAATAGGATGAAAAGCACTAGATGGCCTCTAAAGGTGGCCTTGCAAGACAGGTGGTCTCTTATTGGGATGGTCTCTCAAGAAAGGGACCACTGTATTCAAACACGATAGAGCAGCTACTGTTCTACTCAATAAAATAAATAGGACGAAACGTCTCAGGATAAGATGGTCACACAGCTGCCAGAAAGTTATTTTTCTTACACCATTTTTATGGTTCAGCAAGATTGCAAACAAGTTACACTTGCCAGTAAGTTACTGCTTTGTTCCAAAAGAAAAAACAAAACAAAACAAAACAAAACAAAAACCGCTATATAGCACTAAGATTTTCTGACAAATATGGTGACACGAAAATGTAATAATTTCTTCAGATGTCACTTGAAAGTATTGATAAAAATCCATTGTTGGAGACTGCGCTAAGTGTTAGGAACTAAATGCTGCCTCCTGTCTTCCTGTATAATTAAAAACTCCGAGTTGCTTAAGTCCCATGTATTGCTGCACATTGAAATAAGATTATCGCGAGATGGACATCCCATCACTAGTCTCTTGATGTCTGAGTGAGCAATTCGAATCAAAATGACAAGACACCCTTTAGAAACAGGAAGACTTGAGCCAGCTACCATGTCTCGGTTATATTTTAGAGTAGAATGCTCTTGGTCCAATTTGAATATAAAAGTATGCCCCTTAGAAACCGTAATTTGAAATGATGCTTCTAGAACTCGGATATGTAAATGCTATGATTCAAAGTCAATATTTTATAACACACAAGCCCCTTCCCATGACATGTCCACTTCCAATGTATGAAAACAAGCGACATACAAAGCATGCATTTGAAACTATTGCCTTCCTATTGGATTAGCTTTCAAAGGTAAAAAATTTAAAAGATTTTGGACTCTATGTCTTTCTCTTTTAACATGTAACTATCGTGTTGTGTTTGAATACATTGGACATTTTCCACAGTATGGGTTAATATCCATAAGATGCTAGTCGTGAGCCCCGTCTCCACACCCACCCCACCACCGCAGCTATTCACCAGCGACTGACAGCGTGACATGTTTCTTCGTGCATTTCATTCGATTTCCCCAATGACTGCAAAACAATGATACATCCACCAAACATTTTACGGAACGACATGTGATACTTGATCGAGAATAAAAATGGAATGATAAAGGAATATTAAATATCATTCACAGCCAGAAATATTTGACTGCCAACATTGTTATGTTGATCTTGGTGACCGAAATTAACGACTGACACACTTTTGCAAGCCATTAGTAAAGATTGAATTCCGCAAAGCAAATTCATCAAAATATGTTTTAATTGTGTTCACTACAGATAAAAAGAAAGAAAAAACATGGGCTACCTGCATAGATATATGCTAACATTAGGAACTAGGTATTTTATTCCATGATTTTACACATTAAAACCGAACTTACATAGGAAATTTGTCTCTGCTATATGACATCCTAAAGAATATCTCACTAAATCGCATTTGACGGCAAAAAAATGATAAAGGAAAAAAAGCTTCAATTGAATGTGGCGGACTTTGAAGCAGGTGGAATGCGGAGCTGCCGGGGATTGACCTTAGCAGCTTGCGCTTGTAGAACGCTAAGAGCATATTCTGTGACCAATGGCAACCAACCCGGGAACTGGCATAATGAGTAAAGGAAAGGATGACCTGTATCCAGCACGCACTGCCTTAATGAATTCCTATATATGCGATGAGCCATCGTATAATCTAAATCAAATTAACTGATATTTTTAGTATTCTGCAAGAAAAGCCGCAAAAATGGTTAAAATTGATCTCAAGTTATTTATTGATTTATTTTACCCACGAGTCACAAGACCAGAATATTACATTACGCGTGGCAAACTAAACTGTACATTGCCTTTTTCATGTCTCTCTATAATTACACGCGATAACAAATATACATTTGCACATTGTTATATATCTTTGTACAGTAGACGGCTTCAGTATCAATTGCTTTATACCTAAACAAATATACACGTAGATGTTGGCGTATGCCTTGTATCTAAAAATGAACTTGATGTGGTTTACCGACAATGCTGGGTGTCACTGTACTACAACGCCCTCGTGTCGTTTTCAGACCACAGAACAAGCGTCACTCGCTCCCATCATAATTCTCAAGGTGAATATGTGACCAATAATATTGAAACCTTTCCATGCAGGTGCAGATGTATGCTGAGCCGGAAAAGCAGGAAATTAATTACTCTGATTATTATTAGGCTAGCATGTACTTGATGTAATCTGGGTAATTCCAATCAGATTCAGCAACGGATGAGCAGGTAGACTTGTAGCGCTGTCTTGGCACAACCAACGGAGACTTGTCTCCGTCACGGAAGAAGAACCATTTCAAATCTCATTCATATTTGGTAAATTGGTCCTATTGATTTACTGCTGCTGCATAATGAATAGATTAAATGAGACTGCAGCCAAACATTCTTGTAGTTTTGTAAAAGATATAATATACATATAACCAAATTCATTTATGACGTTCTTGACATGGAATATAATGATATAGCAATATGTCACTTGTACTTTGTTCCATGATGTATGCGTTTTACGTACGGCATAAGGGCGAGGTATTTTCAGCTGTGAATACATGCAGCCCAAAACTGCAAACACAGGCTCTACTGAATTACATCGATATGGCCACTGCCCTGAGGCTTTTGCCAATGATGGTGTCATCGGCTAACCCCATTTAAAGTGTGCACTTTACTCTACACATCTGTGCTGTCCTCGGCTGTGAGCCGGGGCCTGGATACCTGCATAAATCGATTGCTTTACCATACATCTGCATGTGCACGCACGTACACACACACACACACACACACACACACACACACACGCACATATCTATCCTGGCTCATCTTTCCTTTGATAGCGCAGACACTGCCCAACAGCTTCAGTCTATCTCCGTTTTCCTGCACTGGTAATTGCACCCATACAGACTTACAAACACAAAGACGGCACATCATCTGGGTCAAAGGTATATCACATTTGAAGCATTAAAATTTGAGTGTCTCAAAGCAAAATTTATTTCACATAGTGCGATCACAGAGACACAAGAGTTTCTGCACTCTATCATTTGTGAGCAATTTGGTCATTATTTGGTCGTCTATGTACAAAAGTTGCCATAAAACACGCAGCGTTGGTATCCTTGTCCCTGCCATAAATCACACAATAATGGTATCCTTGTCCCCACTGTCATTTTGCGCATAAAAGTCACTGTCATTAACACAACCACTGCCACTGGATGAGTCATTATCATCAGGTCTGGAGGACCCGTGCGGAACGGGCCTAGCTGTGGATTCTATATACCACTGACGTTTGTCGTCGTCGCTCTGGTCCTCCTCGGGCTGCACATGCTGAGGTTGCACGTGCTTCAGTCTCGTCGTTCCCCCCATAATAACTTCCTCTGTTATACCAAGAGAGTCCCCATCCTCGGGATCCCCACCCCCTCCCCCACTGATGCTTTCATCTGAACCTCCAGATGGCAACTGCTCTTCTCTTGGACCCAGACTACCAAAGCGGTCGTCGCCATTTCGTCGTGGATGCACCAGTGCAACTTTGTTCAAGTTACTACTGTCGTCCCCCATTGATCCTGGCATTTCTACAAGATTGTAACGCCGTCCCGCTGTAGGCGACGAGGGAATTAATATCGGTAGGGGGCGCTCCGGGTACCTGTGCTTGGCATGGGATTTTGTCTGGCGACGCTTGCTATCTGTGTATCGAGAAGATTTTAGCCTGCCGGGAGAACGTGACGCTGAAACAAAAAGTATAAGTTATATATACATAAATATATGGTATTTCAGCAAGAATTTTTCCGCTGTCGTGTTTTTCGGTAAATACAAGTACAATGACACTGAGCGAATTTGAGCAAAATGCATAGTTACAGGTCATCATAGGGGCTTGTGCACAGATGAAGATAAAAGAACGTGCCTTCAACCAGAAACAGTCACTTGAAGGAACCATAATAACCGTGACAAAAGTTAGCCAAATGTAGCTAATTTTCATGGAATAAACCAATGCACATTAAGTATCGTTTACCCGTCCATGATTCTGTGAAGTTATTATGCTATCCGACGAATAAAGCATAAATATTGCTAAATAAAATAAGTAACAAATTCGTTTTCATTTCTTGTCAATGCGACACCTGCTACCGGACGAGCTTAATGCACATGGGCAATTTCTCATCGTTTTATTGTCAGTGGAGTTTCACTGTTACTCTTTGAGATACGATTCACATAGTTCCATAATTGGAAACGATATTTGCGATCGAATGAAAGGTATACAGCTCGGATAATGTCAAATAATCGAACACGCATTGGATATTGTCGTGAACGTAAACTATGATACATACTTTCTACCAGGTGCTCTTGCAATGAGACATTTGAATTTTTGCAAAAATAGTAGCTATTGGGGACTTTGTTTTTAGTGTGACAGACAAAAAAGAGTTGATGATATTTGGCTGATTGACTTTTAGGTTGACGGTAACTAATTTTGCTTCGATGTTAGAATTTTATGGTGACAGTAAATCTTAAATTACTTGACAACAGCGTGTCGGGACGGCGTAAATCACACGTGTGCACACTGCCACAATATAAATCAACATTGCAATATCAGTAGAGGTTTTTGGTATACTGAGATGCATTTAAAGTTTGTTTAATAAGATATGCCGCCCATTATCGATAAATCATGTTGTGGCACCTGGCTATATAGAGGCGAAAAGGTGCAGAAGTAGAAGAAGGCGGCAATAGCATTGTCACTAATTATCCTATAAATGATATCTCATAACATAACTATATGCCAGTGCGGCAATAACAATGTCACTAATTACTCTATAAATAATATCTCATAACATAAGTATATGCCAGTGGGGCAATAACGACGTCACTAATTACTCTATAAATGATATCTCATAACATAAGTATATGCCAGTGATCCCCATTAATTAAATCACACACATATCCTTGCGTGCTTATCAAAACGTGTAACTGTTATCCATGGCACAACTTGTGTCACTAATATTCTCTAATTGGATATCAAAGCATTGCCTTTTACTGCATTGATTTTTTGTACATCTTGAAATGACTTTGTACCATTGATCCCGTTAAATTATGTATCTCACAATACGCCTTTGCAGATGGAAATGTCATCTTTTGCTACCTGTAGGTTCAAAAAGCCATAACAATAGTTTTTATCACTAATTACTATCTACTCTTTTATCATTGTTGTATGGGCAATCATGGTATAAGATTCATTGCATGACATTGCAACAGTAGTTATTTTGTCTACAGTCCACAATATGTCCTTGTATACCGTATAATTGCATGTGGCTCATAACACGACTTTGTGATACCAATTAATAAAATGTGCGCCTCGTTGCATGACTTTTGTTTTACTTATTCCTTGCCGTTTATAGCAAGACCTTCTGTCATAGTTCGATATTCAAAGCTCACGGATGACCTAGATCATTATCAAAAAGCTGACAACACGACTATGACACATAGTGTCACCTGGTGCAACAGTTGTTTATTTATGGCACACAGCATGGTTTGGTGCTGTATCATTATTTATGGTTCACAGCGTGCCTACATCTTGTGGCACTAATTAATCAAATGTGCGTCTCACAACATGTTTTCTGCTTTAATTATTACTAGTATTTGCTGTTCATTGCAAGACCTTTTGCCAAAAATTCTTTATGAAAGGCTCATGGCATGACCATGATTATTATCTGAAGCTCATAACATGACTTTGCGCCATAATCATTATCTGTGACACAAAGGTCTATTCGTGTGACAAATGTCTATCTCTGGCACACAGAATGATTCTTACTGCAAAGCTTTGCGCGATGAATAATTGCCCATTACATGGTATAGATAATTCAGCGTCTATACAACATATTGCCATTTGGTGCAATTGACGATCATCTTTGGCTCATGGCATTATTTCTAATTCATTTTCATAAGTAATAGCCCAAAGTATAATGTCGCGTTGCAAATCATTCTCAGCCCTTACAACAGTCTGTGCGACTATCCCATACGGTTACTATATCTTCAGGTACCAGTGCTTGTTTTTAGCATGAACTGGTGCCCGTCATCGTCCAAAAAAAAGTATATGTAAAAGAATGATACTGTGTCACTAAGTATCGACGAAAATACCACACATGTACATTATATCAGTGGATGTTTCCTGCATTACATTGCTGTTCAAACATATTTGCATACAAATCGTCATAAATCGTAGCGGACAATGTAAGTAATTGTGCAACTTGAACAATTCTATTTCTGAGAATAGATCAGTAGATGTTCGGTTCGCATTTTGTTTTCGGTATACATTTTGAAATGAAACGGTTAAATGTAATTGTCCAATCGTACATTTCTGATGAAATCAACAATGGAAGACGCTTTAGCTATATTAATGCAGAGGCATGGACTTAATTTGGCATCAGGCACACCAGGGTTTCCAAGTAGGTGGCTCCATCTGTTAATCATCGCTGGAGTTGCTTTCTATCTGCCTTTTCCATCCGATTTGAAGCCTGTCGGTCAGGTGCTGCACTGGCCGCACATAGGATTGGACAGTGCATAATGGCTGCTCCATTAAGATCATTTGGTATTATAATATATGTTTCTTAGCCATGCTGCTCGATTACTGGTTCGACAGGGATAAAAGAAATGCACTTTAACTGTGCTTGCATGCATTAAAGCCTTTTTACCGTGTGACAGCATACCTTTAAGTGAAGCAGTTCAGGGTAATGGAAGAGAATGAGTGGTCTACTCAAAGAATGCACTCCCTGTAAAATATACTCCGCGCAGCATTTGTGATGTAACCTGATTTTTTTTTTCAGGAAAACGTCTATGTTGGCATAAATTTGGGACCATGTGGTTGTGTAGTTAGCGTCCCGCTCACCATACATACAAATTCCCTAATATCACTTGGTGTCTGCCTCGTTGATTTCACATAATTTTCCAATTAATAGAAAACATTTTGAATATGATTTGTAGATGAGACTTATTGAGACCATATACCATGTCAGCAAATTTCTTGGCTCGTATTTGTGAGTTTCCTGCCCCTGTAAATTTGTTGACACAGGAAAAATGACAACAATCCTGCGGCCAGGTTTTCTTGGTGCCTTTTTAGTACCATGAACCCGATGCAAGCTACCACAGGCCAATTTGCTATTCCGGGTTTCATGGAAAGACAGTTTAAAGTGGTCGTATTGATCGCATGAGCTCATAAATATTGCTGAAACTCTGGATGAAATAGCTGATTTGTATTTGTCTACTCCTGGCTGCGTGCTCGGGCCCAATAAAAGGCGACCCATGTGGTCATTGCAATGACATGCTACACACACTAAGCACTGTCATTTCTCTGCTGTGTTTGGCTTCAGCGCGAGCTTGAAATATCAATTTCACTGTGTCTGAACAGGGTCTTCCCTCTGGCTATAGGATCTGCGTTAATGTTTGCGGATATGCAGAATTCAGTGCCTGGCTTTTTTCAGTTACTGTGGTAACACAATCCAGTGAACCAAGTCCACTGAGTTGGCCACTGGTCAAGGTGACCATGGTTATGGTTCCTGGTTTGTGTGTCCGTCGCTGAAGCGAAACCAAAACCTCTATTCAGGGTAAGATTTATAAGACTATAATGCTTACATTTCGCCCTCTTATTAGTAAGCCAGTCAAAATACATGTCAGAATACCCTGGTTTCCTGGAACATTTGGACAAAAGAAGCTTGAAAAGTGCCCGCGTCATCTTTTATTGGTTTGGACATTGAAGAATTGCAGATAAGTCAGCCAGATCTACCACGGATAGCAACATTGAGCAAGACGGTGGTTTAACCGTTTTGTCGTCCACACTAACGTTCTTTTATTAATTGATTTTCTACTTATAAAACTTCCATAACATCTACTGTTTGCAATTATGTGACAAATAAATAACAGCCGTAAGTTTTATGCAGCAGTCAGTGTGACGATAAAGCAATTGAACTTTTTGGGAAATCATTTATATTTTGGATGCAACAAGGCTTTCCTTTATTGTAGCTGCTGAACAAGACCAAAGATGACTGGATCATCAGAGCTCTGCCATGCTGCCAGCAACAAGGAAAATGACATGTTGATATACACCACCGTGGCAAGCATCAAACACAGTCTTCTTGCTTCACGAGGACCTCTTACGCATTTAATTAGTGTTTGCTAATTTAAAGAGCGGTGTAAGATGAAAAGAGAATCCAGTTTACCAGTTCTGCAGATGTTCTTATTTCAGTTTTTCTCAAGGTCAAGACGAGTTTAAAACTGCCCTTTTGGCCATAGGTTCCCTCTCACAAACATGTTATAGCGGAGTTGACCCCCAATTTAGAAGCCAAATAAACTGTGTCTCCTTGTGACAGTAGTTTTGTTTACTTGGACAATTTTTTAAGACCTGTGAATATCCGCAGAGTTCAGAAGGTTAACACAAACAAAATACGAACATTTTTTGTTTAAATGAAATGTCAAATTCACATATATTTACGGCACTTTCAATACAAAAATGACTTAAATAAAGTTTTAAAAAAAAATCACCTTTGCCTTTCCTTGGCGGTCGCTGATCTCGTGAATGGCGTGATGTGGTGTCATAGGAGCTAGGCCATCGCCGGCGTCTCCGGTCCCCCGTGCTGCTGTCCGTGTTGGAGATGTCCGCAGTGCAAGAACTATCGGAATCAACGAACCCAGTGTCACGTGAGTGCTGCAAGAAAGATATTTACCTGCTCAAGTACGTGAACCCAGTGGGTAAAGAAGAAGAAATGCAGATAAAGTACGGCAAAACCCAACCTCAAAAAACAGAACCTTGAAGACATGGTACCGTGACACAAAAATCACCAATCATAGAGCTGAGTCACATTTTGCATTAGTCATATACATTATGCCTAATTGAGTGCTTATGACTAAAAAAGAATTAATATGTTTACACCTTCGTATATGGCATATTGCTTGCACTGCTGTTTCAATGTCGAACGCGTGAAATCCTTTTCCATTAAAATCCATATAACAGCTGAGAACTTGAATTTTTAATATATGTCAAAAATGACAATTTATGCAAATTTCGGGTCAAGTCAAAATATTTTGGGAATGCTATATTTGGAATGAAATGAAGTGCTCGGTGTCACGGAAAACGGTGAATGGGTGACATGCTAATGTCGTTGATATGTTTAAAGCATGGGCATCACCTGATGTGTTTCATAGGATGGGCTAACTCAACTATTTTGCACAATAATTTGATTTCACAATGAACGCCAAAATATAGAAATTTATGATAACAAACCCAACGGCCCATTCGAAATACTTTGTACATTAACTAAGCAAATGGAATCTGGACATGGATGCGCTTTTGGCTGGTATGAAGAGGAATATAAATGAATGTAAAATATTGTCTCAACCTGATCCAAACAGGACAGTGCATAGGGGGTAGAAAAAACTGGCATTAAAAGACACTTTTTAATCATTTTTTACATATGATCATTCTTTATCCACATTTACACTTGCGACACATTGCACTTCATCAGACACATTTTAAAATTTATATATTAAGGTTTCATGGACGTAGGATAATATACCCACTATATTTGCAAAATATAAAGTTATTTCCGGTCTTTTCCTCAATATAGCTGGAAATTCAAGAGACATCTTACCTGGAAACCACTCTCTGACTGTGAAGAAGGCTGAATAGAATGACGAGAATGACGCTTTCGGTGGTAATGATCCGACGGACAATCTTCGTTACTAAGCACATCATCCTTATGTGAAACAGTCTGGTGTCCCCCGCCTTGCCTGTGTGACTTTTTATGGGCAACTTTACCGCCACGACCATCAGACACCTAGAATAGGCCGGAATAAATGCTGTGACACCCCTCAAGTAATGTTTTGTAGCATTAGGCCTATTCAGTAACTGCGCGCTAAAGATAAAGCAACCAATCACTGAAAGCGAGCTTGAGTACAAATAATTGAGGGGGTATCACAGCATTATATTGTGACATCGCGGGTTGTCCTGGAGCAACTGAATGCACAATAAGCCACAATCGCGTGAGGGACAGGCATCATGCTGGCGGCGGGAGACCAGACTGTGCGGGTAAACATGCGCGGATGTGCACAAAAAGCTGAAGCGAGTGGTAAAAAGGCCTACGAAAGCAGCCCGTGCGTTGAATTTTGCTCCGCTCGCATACGATATTGAGATTCATACGATCACGTGACACAACCATGGCGGAAAAAGATATTTCGTGTAACACTTTCCTGTTTGTATATATATATATATATATATATACATATATATATATATATATATATATATATATATATATATATATATATATATATTTATATATATATATATATATATATATATATATATATATATATATATATATATGATCCCATTATTATGTTACTGTTAGGGAAAGTTCACAATTTCCAACCCACAATCCAAAACTGTTGGCCTGATATGTGTTTCACAATATAACATGACAATCATATTACAAAAAGCGCCGCAGCATATTGATATTTTAGTGATAGAATAATCGACGCCTGCAACTTTTTATAGGCTAGAGCTCTTTGTTCAGATAAAGTACAAACCACGACTAGTTCAATCTTGCTTTAATTTCAGTTTGAAGTGTTTTGACTTATCAATGGCAGTCTCTCCATTGCAAACATATATCCATCAGACCCCATGCGTTATAACCACACAATCACTCTGTGCAAGCTCCGCAATAGCTGTCAAAAACGTCATATATACGTACACTGTAAGAGTACATGTATCTGACAGGTAGACATTCAGAGTACATATATCTGGTAGGCTGACACACAGAGTACATGTATCTGACAGGTTGACATACAGAGTACATGTATCTGACAGGTTGACATGCAGAGTACATGTATCTGACAGGTTGACATACAGAGTACACGTGTCTGCGACAGTGATCTTCAAGCAATATGTGTACCATATTCACTAGTTGTACAAACATAGGGATCCCCTTTGAGAAAATTGGTGGCAATGTCTGCATGTGCGAGCCTGCGCCATCACACGTCACACAGCAAACCATAATTCATCTTCAGTGTTTAAACACCCAAGATAATCTATCTCACTCACAAGGAAACTTATGCCCAGGAAAGCACCAAATATCCGTCGACCAACGATTTAATTGCATACGTCTTTATTAATGTGAAATGTGATTAATTGTTTTAAGCATTAGTACTGAGGGCAAGTGGCAGGGTGCAGATTATAAGTAGAAACAAGAAGCCAAGAAGGTGGGACAACTTGTCACATGTGCTGCGTCAATCCATTTTGCGCTTTGTACTGTTCGTATTCGAACCCATATTGTCTTTTGTACATTTGATGTTCAAAATTATTAAGTACCTTCACAAAGACATTTTTCGTGCACATCTGCTGCATGATACCCCCGACTACAAGGTTTATAAATACTATCTCAGTAGAATTCGAAAGTCGCATGATAATGGCCTTGCGGGAAGAACGTCTGGAGAGTTAAGCATATAAATGCCGAACAAAATCACAATAAGTTCATTTTTTGCTCAACGAATCTCCAATGGTTATATAATATAGTTTTATACAAAGTTAATCTTCAAAATACATGTATACTTATGAAGATAATCTCCACCGTAAGTACCTTATAAATAAGTGTTTAATTCGGGTCATTTAAATTTTAGCTTTTGTATCTCCTATTCTCCATACTACGTTCTACCTGGACAAAGTATCCCAGTTACATGCCCTATGCATTTTTCAGGGGTCCGCTTCTTGGGCGGATAAATTCTGGGTCCTTCGAACTATTGAGAACAGATCGACTTAATGCAACAAAATGTCTGAACCACCAGCAAACTGGATTTCTACTTTCACTGTAATGGCTGAGTGCACCATGCAAGTACACCTGTATGTGCATCCCTTAATGTCAGTACCCCGGTACTAAGAAAGACATATCTGTGAAATCGATGTTCACTTTTAGCGCCTAGGTATCAAAAGATATCATTGGTTAGCTGTATCGTTCAAGATAAGATTAAATGACCTATACATTGGAAACACAACGATGAATAATTTATGTTAAATAAGAAACTAGTTTTGTATAACACATGTTGATTTGATGTAATGAAAAAGGTACAAGGGTTGTGATCAAGATGCTGGTCTTTGCCACCAGTCATGGGGAAAAACATTTTTATCTCCATTATAAAATATTTCTGTATCAAATATATTGTTGTATATCAGCTTTCTAAAATAAACAAGTGGTCACAAATATTACAGATATTACAAAGTCACAAATTTTATGTATTCAACAAATAAGAAAATTGAATGCATTTGTATTACTGCAGAAATATTAGGTAGCCCCAAATGACTTACAGAGTTACATAATTTGTTTAACAGATATGAGATTCAGTCTTGATGCAGGAATTAGTATGTAGCAGAATACATGAATGTATGTTTTTGTTTTCGGCATATCCAAAAACAATTACCGTGGATCAGTCTGTGGGTCACGCCATGTTTTTATCTAAATTAGCATACCTTCATCCATAAAACGTGCCGGTAACCAACAATTTGCGTCCCATGTCATCCAATACCGTCTCAAATTCACCGAATGACACAAGGCGTGACCTATGTAACACACCAATGTGCCCTGGTGACAGGCTTTGAACAGGGATGTACATGTACGTGTAACTGCTATGATTATTGTCATGGATAA
>OZ026619.1:9684277-9699277 GCA_964020975.1 Hermodice carunculata
CCAGGGGAGATATCAATCTCATATGAGCGAGAGCGAGAGAGAGAGAGAGAGAGAGAGAGAGAGAGAGAGAGAGAGAGAGAGAGAGAGAGAGAGAGAGAGAGAGAGAGAGAGAGAGAGAGAGAGAGAGAGAGATACAAAATTACAATCTTACGTTTTAAAACAACGTCATGCTGCAAATTCAGTCCCATGTCTCCTTAAAACGCACCCAAAGTGCACTTAAATCTGGCTGAGATGTAACATTTGCTACAGGTTTCACCAAAGAAACATATTTTAGAGCCTTTGAAAAATCAATGGAGAATTGTGAAGATTCGCGTTTCCAGGGACAGACGGTTGCAAAAGCCAGGGGACTTTGCCAAATGCCTTGGTGTCCAAAGTGTCCTCTTGCCTTTAGGATCTGTTGATATCAATCTGTGACAAACCTTAACTTCAAATCTAGGCTGTGTTGAACAAGCTCTTCCGGGTATACGTAGGTCAGCGCTAGGTCACTGCGGGATAGCATGTTAGGGCCAATATCAATCCGAGGCCTGATAGGTTACAATGACGATGTTTTGTCATAGGTATCGCATGGTAGTATTTACCAGCTACTGGTGACGTTTGCACATGTTACAACCTGTTGGTGAGGCCCTGGAAATCTTTAAAAAAATCGCATATTAATCATCCAAACAAGATATCAGGAAAAATGTAGCACGGTTTTAGTCATTTTTCAGTGCTAAATTTGAAGATATGACCGGCAACGTGGACATGGTTTGCTAAAAAGTAGTCAGCAAGGGTATCAATGCGGAACTTAAGAGGAAGAAATGCTCAGAAACTAAAAATGAATGAATAGATAGATAGATAGATAGATAGATAGATAGATAGATAGATAGATAGATAGATAGATAGATAGATAGATAGATAGATAGATAAAACCACACATACCTTCAACGCAAAGCGTTCAATGAAGGGTCTGTCCTAATGAGCATGTAATTAGGCTGCCAGTTGCTCAAATTAGGTCATGGTCACACCAAAATCTAATCAGTTCATCTTGCCATGTAAGATAAGCATATTGCCAAATTTGAGCAATATACATGGAGACATTCTGTATATATCGCGGTGACGAGAATGTGAACATCCGGACGGACAGAAATCCGGACAGATATCTAGATGGACGGACAACCCGAAAACATAAAGGGTGTTCCCATGGGGCAGACATTTAAAAATTGATCAGAAGCTGTCTTGCTGGCGCTGTGACGAGAATTTTGCCATCGACTTACGGGCCAGAGAACCAGAACTTTTATGAAAACATTAAGGAACACATAAGCACAGCAACAGGAAGCCGTACCTAGGTAGAGATAAAACATTAACAGCCTAACACATGATCATAGAAGCTGTAATCAAAATATCGGCAAATTGAGTAGCAGGAGGCGGTGACACAATATCTCGTAGGAAAAGGCGAACATACCGAAACACAATTTCACAGTGACTTTACCGGGCGTTCGTGAAAGTTCTATGTCTACTAATTCACGAAAGTTAAGGTTTCATGTACAAAACTCTGGGTTTGGTAACATAAAGCCCAGGATTTTGCCATAAAAACTCTGGATTTTTGCACATAATAACCAGGGTTTTGTGCAGAATGTAAATGGCTGAGCAAATCGGACATCTGCATGCTTTTCCCAAAAGCCTGGATTTTGTGAATCAAACGTCATTACCTGCACCAAACCTACACAAACCTCAGCGTTTCAGTAAAAAAACCTGGGTATTGTTCGTCACAAAACCTTGGAATTCCTAAGTTGTAATTTGAGGAGCAAAACCTACGGTTTTGTGAACACCCAATCAGTACACGGTGTCTTCAGACTACCAGCTTCGTCACAAAACCTTGATTAGTTTTGTTAGAAAGCCTTGGGTTTTGTAGTGAAATTCAGTGATTTGTCCACAAACCTTCTGTTTTGCAACAAAGCTCTGGGGTTTGTCCATGAAAGAACATCAAGTCAAATGGCAGGATTTCCACAACGAGAGAAATGCTACCTCTATTTGGTTGCTGTAGTCATATCTACAGCGTTTGAAAATGTAACGTCAAATTTACGAAACTTTTTTCGTGAATTAATGAGCGTTGAGGGTACAAAACCCGAGATATCACTGCATGAACTTTCGCTCCGTTATCAGGATAAAATTAAGTGCACCGTAACAAAACACAGGGATTTGTAAGCAAGACTTTGGGGTTTTGTGCGTTCAGTGTTCATCTATTAACAAAACCCAGGGTTTTGTCAATTATTTTATTAAAAACATTTCATGGTGGCTCTGTCATTTCAAAAATGAACAAAACAGTTGGGGTGCTCCCAAAATTTATAGAACATAATTCTATAGCCATGTGTTTTCAAATTCTCCGTCACAGTGACATTGTCAGTGGTGATAGAGCCCTTCTGATGTTATCCTGACTATACCATCACTAGGTGGTCTAAATTATAAATTACATGAAGAGGGTGCAGAACCACTCTGTACAAGAGATGGCCTTGTACTTGTAGACTATCAAATATAAACCGGAAATAAAACTATGCAAATTCAACTGGAGAGTTCCAAAGTTTGAACTTGTGAGGAAATCATGGACACTTTGGTGAATCACATCAGAGAAAGTAAAGCAAGGCTCGCCTCTCAATTTGACATAAGGTGAGATCAGTTGATTCCATGGACATCCATGCTACATAGACGGAAAACTATAATACAGTCTACTTTGGCTGATGATACTTTTGGTAATTGCCTTAGTTGTCTTGGTTACATGAACATTGTCTCCAAAAGCCAATGCGTATCTCAGCTGAGCACGCAAGTCTTTCATCTGTTGTGATTATAGGGTTCTAAACATAAATATAAAAAACACACAATTTTGTCTCACTTAACATAGAAATGTACAGTGGCCAGCCTTAAGATTATGGGAAAACCTTTTCTGGATGAGACCTTGGCTTGTTCTGCCTTTTGCTTGTGTTTATTGTCATCAGTTATGACTGGTCTAGGAATGTGATACAAAACAGAAGAGTCATTTCGGATGCCAAGGCAACTTAACGAGTTGAGTGAGGAACGGTCACTGCTGACAAAATCTGGGCTGAGCCACAAATGTCGAAATAACATCTTGGCCTACTGTAAAGATTATTCTGCAGAGGGCGCCACCGACCAAACTGCTACTTACAAACGACAGCTTGCCATAACGTCCGCGAACCAATGCAAAAGCAGCGGCCTCCTGCCCTGAAACTCCAGCTGCACTGGGTGCCCTCAAGTCCCTCCTGTGTTTAAAGTTTGCAACTTATTTTCCTCCTTCCAAACACAATCGTCTATTTAGGGCCTTAATTCAATATAAGATACCGAGGTATCCATGCCAGGCGTGCACACATCATCAACCGTTGATTTTGACAAGAATGATTGACAATGTCTAACATGTAGCCTACAGGATGCTCCTTATTACTGTTGGCGAAATATTTGTATTGTAAATATTGTAAGTGCGGCTACAGAGCCTTCTTCTAATTCGGAAATATTAATTTTGCCTTCATCTTAGACACGAACCTCACAGAAAATATGAGAGGTTACAATACAATGTATTTAGGTCCTGGCAGGACCAACGACCAGGCACAATATACGTGGAAATTGGATTCTACATCCACACAGATTTACCTTTATTATTAAAGTATATGCTATTGTATTGTACCATACATACCCCGGCGTTATTATCTGATATTTTGAATGGAATCAAATCAACACTGCACATCTGAATCCTGACTTGCAAAGAATTAAATTACCTTGGAATTGATTTGATCTGGCGTTTGCCAATAGCAATGGACCTGACTGGTGAGCTCATAATCTGCTGTGGAATAAAATCTTGACTTTACCTCATTTGGCGATACTGGTTAGGAGGAAAAAGTAAATGCTTTTAACCAGAAAATTGTTTATAAGATTATGTTCTTTCTATATCTATTCTCCCTACAGATTCAATGTGATTTGGCAGACTTGTTTTGATTTTATACATTTAATATAATTGAATAGCGATATATACTGTACAGTCATATAACATTTAGGGACAATAATAGTTTTAAAAGGGTATATCTAAACTGTGCTTAACTTCATAACCAATTTTGAATTGAAAACAATATTTTGAACACCCCACACGCTTTAAAAGGTAAACAAGTTAACACGTGTATATCGAAAACTATGTCCAGCTTTTATATGAATTATGCCCTAAACTCTCTCCCCTCTCCCTAGATAAATTTATTATTATTATTATTATTATTATTATTATTATTATTATTATTATTATTATTATTATTATTATTATTATTATTATTATTATTATTATTATTATTCTTATTATTATTATTATTATTATTATTATTATTATTATTATCGTTATCGTTATCGTTGTTGTTATTATTATTATAATTATTATTATTATTATTATTATTATTATTATTATTATTATTATTATTATTATTATTATTATTATTAACAATAATGATGATGTCCAGTAAGCCAGTCAATTCCACCGTGTTGAACCTCATGGAGCGGTGCGCCTCTTTTCTTTTTTACATAAAGATTATAGTTCAAAATCGTAATCACAACGCTTTTTCTTTTGTTACTTTCCCATATATACATATATATATATATATATATATATATATATATATATATATATATATATATATATATATATATATATATATATATATATATATATATATATATACTCGTCCTGGCTAATACTAGGGGATTGGTTACCAAATAGTCTTTCGCCCTAACTGTCAAATGTTTTGTCAAAATCAACGGAAAGAAAGAAGAAAAAGACGCTATTGAAAATAATATGTCACGGAAAACATAATGACAGTCAAGGCATGAACAATAAGGATGCCAAATTAATAGTGGTTTCTGTGAGCTCCTTTTATTTATTTTTTCTTTTCATATAGTCATTGAGACTGGGAATGGTTCATATGGTGATAAATCCAACATATGTCCGTGTTGCATGAGCCAGACAACATACGACACTATATCCGCTATCTCGTTGGCTTTTCGATTCATTTTCCCTCGATTTAAGTGGCCAGTGATTTTATCACCCAAACATCCTGCTTGATTATACGGTCTCCCTGAAAATTTGTTTGATCTTAGTTTAGGAAGACGACAGCTTCGCGGACTGATTACAGAGGAAGCTAAAAAATGTCCACAATGATATGGGTCGTGCCTTCACATCAATATCTCAGACAGTCCTTGTGCGGCCGCCGTCCATTGTGGCTGTCATTGCATAGCCATATTGAATACAGCATCCACCTCTCAGATGAACTTAAGCTGATCGACCGGCCCCATTCGACAAATACACTCCGCGGAAATTAAGCTCCTTTAACGCCTTTTAATTAATGAATATTGCAGTTAAGATATGCCGAATCAAGATGTGTTTGAGGATTCAACATAGAGCATGAACGCTGAAGCCATTTTGCGTAACTGCATTTGCCAAATGGAACTTAAGATGGTTTATACAAGTACAAAGCACAAATAAAAATTTGCATGCTTGTATATGTATCTGCGTATGTATACATGAATATTTATATATAAAAAAGAGGTGTATACGACACTCTTGTGACCGGTTTGACTATTTTAAACTATTTTCGGTCTTCACATGTACTGATTTTGTACAATTTAAATCTTTTGTGTCCAGTTCTAATTAAGACGCCAGTTTATATATATATATATATACATATATATATATATATATATATATATATATATATATATATATATATATATATATATATATATATATATATATATGTATATATATATACATGTGTGTGTGTGTTTGTGCAAGTGTGTATATAGTTTGCTCATTCTCGTCGTTAACGCATTGCTTTTCAGCTGAAATGTACAGTAACTCAGAAAGTAATAACGTTACTAACTATTTGCATGAAGTCGCAGTCCCTGAATCCTAAATGATCGATATATATATATATATATATCACGTACATCCATTGTAAGGAGACTTTTTCTTGATAAACACAAGCGCACTGGGTATCAAACGAATACAATAACAAGAGTAATATGTGAAGTCTCATTTTGTTTATTCTTGCAATCAGTAGATATAATATAGGCCGACTGTATATGAGTAAAGAGCAGTCATCAATAGAGTTTGTCACATAATTTCTCGCATTGGAAGCTCCTTGTAATTAGCCCAGGTAAATGAAGCCCATGTTTCCCGTGTGCTTTGGTGGCATTACTGGACCGTCTGAATGATCAAATCCAACGCCGACACGCTGCTTCTTGTTGACAAATGTTGTACACCAAAGCCGTACTAAAGCTCTCGCACGTGTATTTTCAGTACATCAATCAGCAAACTTAATTTGACCAAATTATATGATGGGCTTTACTTGCCATTACTCTAGACCAACTTGACCTGCAGGGGAATACATGCCTCATCTAGATCACCAAAAGTTAAATCTTCCCTAAAAATTTCCGTACTGTTACCCCAAATATTTCTACTGACATCAATTCAGCGAAGCCTGAAAGCAATCAATGAGTGGACACCTGGTGTCTATACAATCTGTGGATAAGCAAAGCTTTAGATCCCGCCAGGTAACTCACATAGGGTCAGCCACAGAGTGAAATCAATTATCCGTCGAGAGTAATGAAGGGCTGATTCCACGCGTGCTACCACGTGCCGAGGGACACCATAACTTGATGCCTGGAACCACGAGCTGTGCGGCTGCGATCTGAAAGACGGGTGCTAATGCACCACTTAACCCCGCGGGCAGTTGTCTTCACCTGAGAAAGTGTATCTATCTGCTCTTTTTCAGGACCTTACATTTGTAACTCCTCAAGTTAACATTATGCTCTGATCTCTTACACCTATTTTATTTGAACACAGAAGTGCCATATTTTCACTCCAGCTTATACTAGGTTCCATGTGGTACGTTCGTGTATCGTTGCACGCACAAAAAAAAACACGGGTTCCCAGCGTCGGCTCGCGTAAACCTAATTAGCGAGACGATAAACCGAATCTTAAGCATACATTTTCTTCTAGCGTTTTGTGATTTTTTGGGTGTGAAACCATGAAAACGCATGTATATATATATATATATACATGTATATATACAAATGTATGGTTGGGAGGTATTCTATATTATTCCTCAAAAGTAGTGCCTGTACTGTCAAGTAAAGATAGTATAACTATTTCAAAAGCCACCCTCAATACATGCCACCAAAACATGGGCCGTATCTGTAGGATTCGTAGGGTTGTACAGGGGTCATATATGTCTGCAAAATATATTTTTTATGTCAATAACTTGTTCTTGTAATACCAAGGTAAAGGTGTATTTATTAGGCAAACGTCGATCCTCTATTGGCTAAAATTTAGGCTTGTTTGGTGTAAAGCGACTAACGTTTCTTCCACCTTGTGTCGTCATAATTTTTATCGGCATATTCACTTTGTATAATAGTGTTGTTCCTGTTTGTGAAACTGTGTGCACGTATTATTCTGCCACCGTGTTTCATCATCATTTTATTGGTATATATACATTTTCTATTTTGCTACCCTTTGCCAGCATCGTTTTATTAGCATGTGTGCATACTTCATTATACTACAGTCGTATGGATTTTTTATCATTCATATTGCACAGGATATATATGTCCACAAAAGTATCACTTTAAAGACTCATTTCACTTATTGTCAAGACGTATTTTTGTCAATATAATGTTTCAGTCGTAATTGATCAAAAGAAACAAATTTGCCTGAAAATTATTTATATTACATCTCCTGCTCCTTATACTTATTTAAAGCAGCATTTAAAATATCGTCTTGAAGACCCATTTTACAGTGCAAATTAATTAACTGTCAATGCACGAACATCAAAACCAAATCCTCTTGCATCAACACATAGCAAACTCCAACCCGTTTCTTCCAATAAGCGATGGATGATGCTGTTTAGTATCACGAAAGACATATTTCAATATTACTTTGAGAGTTCTCTTTAATGGGTGCCTGTCTCTCACATTTTTCCATAATTCACATTTAATTGTACTTGTATGGAAATTTGTGGACGTTGATTAACAAGTTTTTTCGACATTCGTGATTTCTTTACGACCTGATACAGTGAAGTCAAGGTTTAGTACTGTTTCATTGCATTATTTTATTTTCTACGTGCTGACCTGAAATGAGCAAAAACAAAACTTCAACAAACTAGAGTCAAGTCAGAAGACCGGCAGTCAGTAAAAGATGTGCCCATAATGATCTGACACGACACTCTATGTTGATATACGTGTATGTAAGGCAATAAGCCTAATACAGGGGATGACCTGAGATTGCCATACAGAGTGTCGTCCTGTACTCTCATCTAACATATAATCATATGGGCAACCAGTTACACTGCATTTTGTCTCTATCTCTCTAAAACCTCATTGATACTCTCAGTGCGTGCTTCTAGTCTGATAAAGCAAACTGCACACATCCTAGTTCTTCTCTTTTAATTCAGCTTGAAAACTCACAGAAGATACACTTCACCCCAAGTCAAAATACATATTTCATCAAACCACTATATCATAAAATTGCTCCATGGACTCAATCAGCAAATGCATGGCTTCCATGACCTTTCAGTGTGCTGTCAGCGTGTGTCCTAATGGACCTTACTGATCCAGAAGGTCAAACGCTGCACCTGCAACGTTGCAGTTACACAGCGTCCTTCAATGGCCTTGCTGGCCCTATTAGATTGCATATGTACACGCGCTGCCAGCCCGGCTAGGCAGCTCAGAGACGGGGGCCATGGGGGCAATTAATAAAAGGTGGTGCCGGGAAGCTGTAGGAAGGGGTTGGCAAAATGTCAGTTGTTTTGTACAAGTGGATCTATAGACTGCTCTAAAATGGATGAAGGCATGCAGGTGTGTGTGCAAAGTATTGATCGAGGATCGAATATATTCACTACAACTATCAAGTGCGACGTCACTGTTCAGCGGCTTGAAACAATTCTTTAAAATATTTTTACAGGAGTTATACAACACAAAAAAATAGGAATATGTGAAAAATCGCCATTCACCTCCGACGTTTAAACACAACTTTTACTAAACTTTCACAGCAGGGATGCAGGAACAAACAGGTGGCAAAGACTAAGCAAACATCAGAAAGATCATAACTGTAAAGTGAGGCAAGAGGCTTGTTTGAAAAATGTGGTTTTGTTAGCTCTGGTGACTTGAATAAACTCTCTTGGGGTGAACAATAAAGTCTGTTTTTACATAAAAGTAAAAGTCCTGACTAGGAACCAACAGGTATTGTCCCTACGGAGACTTCGTCAAGACTCTTGCTTCCTCCTGAGCCGAACAAAGTCTTGGTCTGTTGTGAACGTCAGTTGAAGTGTCAAATCAACCGCATTTGGCATGAAAATATTCTGTTAGATCTTATTTTTCAGACAAACAACAGTAAGACGTGTAGTATATACCTCTAGCAAAGACAATGCACCTTTGCTGTAAAAATTAAAGACCAAAGATCATGTTAAGTTCACATTTTGCTTAACAATGTTGGCCTGCCTCCCATTTCAACAGTTTATATTTGCATGCAAAATTTCAACAACATTTACGTCTGATGAAATTGTAATTCGTTAAGGTGGAGAAGAGTGGAGATAAAAGCAAGCGAAATATGGAAGAAGACGGTAAAATGCAATGAAGCTATACCGGTGAGACAGTAGTGTGGTGAAGCACCATATCGTATGGACCAATGGGGACATACAGCCTATTATCTTTATCAAGGCAAAAGATTATGCGATACTAATATTGTTGACCGGTATTGTAATAGCCATACGGACAATGATATTGCAAAGTGGTACAAAATAAACAAGTAATGTACTTGGTGCCAAAATTAGTAATGGATAAAATGACATTTACATTCATTATTGACTACGCTAGCAACAATTTCCTACAAATTGATTGCTGTCCAATACATCATATTAACTGGTGCCAAAATTACCAGTGCAGTAATGATATTGAGAATTGGAACCAAATAGACTAGTGGGTCATTATTCATACAACTGCGACAGTGCCAAATATACCAGCGGAACTTCGAAACATCATCGACGTATTTCAAATAGAATGCATCTGATATCAACACTGCATAAAGTTAGAAGTAAGACAGATAACTGTAAATAGTAAATATGGTACACCACTGTTGGAAACACGTACCAAATAAAGTACTAGTAGTCCGACATATGATCAATAACAATGAACTGGGCCGTGTCGATTATGGCATTCACGCATACCGGCCTCCATTGAACCATTCTTTTTAGGAATGGGAATTTGGTGCAGTTGGTATGTGCGTTCCCCATTTTCGGCTAGGTGATTAGAGCAGAAGGTTGCTGGTTCGAGACCCGGCTGTTCCGTGGTCACAAAACGTAATACATATTGTGGACCGGTAACAAACCTTCAAGAGGGGCTGGTTTAAGATAAACCAGTGGGTAGCAATACTGTGAACCAGCCAAGCATCAGTCTTACTGACCGGTTTCAAACAAACCAGTGCTTCACCTATGGGATATGCTCTAACCAAAACGATGAGTGAACCCAAATATTTAGTATCAGTGCAAGTTGACTCAGCGCGGGCAGTAATAGTATAGAACATTATGAAATAAACAAGTCCGACACTAATATTTTGCCAGTGTTAAGCCTCTCAACCCAGATTCCACACGGTCAGACCTGGACGTAAACATTGGGATTGCGAACGTTGCCCTGGTAATGAAATCGGATGAAGAAGATCCCTTAGGACATGTGATCAATTCTGCTTACACGGCCAGAAATTCTATTTCAAGATGGTTACATTTGATAATGGCACCATAGTCACTGGTGGTGCGTTGCGGCTTCATGAACGGCGAAGTGCCGCAGAGAACCACGGCTTAATGATGAATTCCACCGCCTAACAACGCAGCCTTATTAGAAAGCTATAACGTGAAAAATTGGACCCAGGAGATGTGAACTTTTGGCAACAATGTCCACACAGCAATGTCTGTGATTGTGACTATTCCCTTGTGATGTGGTAGCTTGCATTGCATTCTTTTCTGTATCTAAATAGACTGTTTGCATGAATGTACAGTGTGGAATGACACAGGGGCCCCTGGTCTCCATCTTCAAAATGGCACTGGATACTTTGACGCATATAACACATGGTAGGAGGTAACAGTCTTGAAATATTAAATGACATATTTTGATAAAGTTTTGATCTGATACTACTTGCTGTTTACGCCTACTAAGCGTTAGTGCAAGCTACGTAAGCGGGCGTGGTGATCTCTGGAACCGGTAGCTATTTTCCGAGTAGAATTCGTGGAATAGCCGAAAGGAATATCGACATTCACTGTCAACAATTATACATCTACATACAAAGCAGAACTGGCGTGGCACAATGTGCCTGTATTATGATAATTTGAAGGGCTTGGAACACTTATTTGAGCAACCTTTGTAGTCCAATAAATAACTGCACAAGCAGAAATGTATTTGTCCCATTTGTCGGGATCTTCTGATTTGAAATAAGGTTATTACGCACACAACCAATGAGTTGTGAAGTGAAAATTGCAAGTGAACAATACCTCAAGATTATACATTGCTTTGAAATGCACAACATGACACTTACAACTGTTGCTCAATTTACTGTACCGATCTGCACACAGCATTGTAATTGTGTTGGAGACGTAATTACATTCATGTGAACAGTTATATGTTTCGACGGAACACAATGCTTGCGTCTTTATGCAAAAACCTTATTCGATTCGAAAGAAGTCTAAAATACATTCAAAAATCCGAAAAAGTCAAATTAACTTTTTACAAATATAACATGAGCCTTATCTAGAGAAACACAGATAGAACTGAGTATATTTCCGACGAAACTGAAATAATAACAGTATTGGTTATGTTTTTACGACAACTACCAGCCATATATAAAATGTAAAGATTAATTCATTCGTATGGTAGCGGTCGCCTAATAATTATATATAACATGAAGGTTATTCGTTTTATTATTGCGAACACCTGCCTATATAATGAAATCCCGATTCATTTTATGCTGGTGATTAAGTATCCACATTTTATAAATAATATAGACTTTATGATGTCTATCAGCTAGGTACACATAATGGGGACATTTATTTCTGTGATATAGCGATCATCTGCATATCAAAAATATTATTCAATCTATGATGGCGATACGCTGTCACATCATATAAAGATTACTCATCTTATGATGGCGTCCGGCCATCAACACATTATAAAAATTACTCTTTTGGACGATAGCTATCAGCTATCTATATTCTATATAATTCAAAGATTGTTTATTCTCATGACAGCAATTGCCAGCCCATACGATATAAAGAATAAGCATTAACTTAATTTTGTTTGCTGAGCAATTGTGTTTGTAGATTGCTTCTTCAGACGACAAAGATTAAACATATTCTCTACGCAACGTTCGAACATAAACGCCAATTCCAAATGTCATCTTCTGTCAACGTATTTTGCTAAGATATGGTACATTCGCAAAGTACGTTCGGGCAAATCATCTTCCTGACCAACCCAGAGGACAGCCTCGTAACAAGCAGTGAACCTGGTGGCACTGGTGAGCAGAGTAATACTTTTGACTGAGTCCAAGGTCTAAACGTGAGCCCGGTGCTCCGGCTGATGGTGCTCAAATGCCGCTTTAAGGGTTAACAGTCACACAAAAGCTACAACTATGTAATATCACCTGGTCACACAACTATAACATCAACCCTGATTTATCAATGAACATTGGAAACTGTAGATCATTCCTCTTGCTTTGATGTGTTTATTAATAAGTGATTACAGTCACGAGAGTTATGAGTAGGAGCAGTTAATAAAATTATGCCAAATGCAGCACCAATATTGAGGAATGGTGTGTTTGAAAACTCCATTTTGGTACATGTCAAATACATGATGCCCTTGATCGCCTGGTACAGCATGTAGAGAAAACATTACGCACACGAGAGAACTTTATGTCGGCAAATAAATCTGCAGTTTGAGGTCTGTATTTGAAATTTTATATGCAATAAAGGTCTTTGTATTGGTAAGTGTATTTGCGGTAAAGTTCTCTAGTTGGTAAGTCTGTCCACAATAAAGGTCTTAAAGTGTAAGTCTATCTGCTGTTATTGTTTTTGTGTTAAGAGGTTGATCTGCACTAAGGTTGTGCTTGTTGGCAAGTCAATCTGCAACAAAGTCTTTGTGTTGGCAAGCATACGCTGTGCTAATGTGTGGGTTCCCAACTACATGTTTTTGTGTATCGATAACCACTCGCAAATCCGGCAACAATGCTCACGACAAGTCAAAATCACAACATCTGCAGTTTCTATTATTCTCTTTGTAGAATCACTGATAGTCCCTTTATCTATCTACCCCACGTATGCATTGGATAAAGCTGCCTGACAGCAAGTACAGACCAGACAGCCAGAGAAAATCCAACTTGTGTGAAGAGTGCTAAGGCTTGTTTACCGCAGTTGAATCATTTACGCTTTCTTAGTTGTAAGTGCTGACTTTGAGAGCGACGCCTGTTATTGATCAAGAAATATCGCTACTTTTACCTTCTTCAGCCTCCGGCATTCCTTTCTTTTCTTCTCTTTTTTTCTTTTGTTCTTCTTCTTCTTCTTCTTCTTCTTCTTCTTCTTCTTCTTCTTCTTCTTCTTCTTCTTCTTCTACTTCTTCTTCTTCTTCTTCTTCTTCTTCTTCTTCTTCTTTGATAGTTGTCTGGTTACATGTCGGCCCTTTGTAGTAAGGTCCTTTACTGAAACTGACAAACCTTCCAAATTTATATCGAATTCCTACTTAAGCTTGATCGTGACAAAATATACCCCGTACGAAAATTCCTCTAGTTAATGACAATTCTGATGTCATTTTAAGATCAGAGAGGGGACATCACTTACACGCGTTGGTATTAAAATAGGATGGGGCAATGTATGAACACGTAAGAGGAATTTGCCAGTAAACGTGCTAGAATTATTGAAAGTAGATTCACCAGATATACCATGTAAATGATGGTTTTGCAGCATGGGTAATATACAGTTGATGCTCAGTAGTTTCATTTCAATTTAAATCCAAAGCCAACCCCAGAATTTAAAGACAAAAACAAAACAAAACACAAAAACCAAAGCAAAAACAAAAACAAGCAAACAAAAAAAGACAACAAACACGAGGATACACACATTATGAACAGTGCCACTGTGATGAGAACATTATTCAGGTGAGACAGGTAGAAGTGAAGCTATCAGGCAAGACAGGTAGAAGTGAAGCTATCAGGTAAGACAGGTAGAAGTGAAGCTATCAGGTAAGACAGGTAGAAGTGAAGCTATCAGGTAAGACAGGTAGAAGTGAAGCTATCAGGTAAGACAGGTAGAAGTGAAGCTATGTTCACTCAAAATAATGCAAAAAAGTGAGATGCCAAAATATAACTTGGAGACCCATATCCTGCCAAACATATACCCAACAATGAAACCGTGATGACAAACCAAATTAAAAAAGCTTGCTTAAATATTTTGAACAAACAACACTTTGTATATGTATATATCGTAACAAACTAATCAAAACTGAATTGTCGGCACTGTTGCCTGAATGCAGTGACTTAAAGCCGTGGGCACGCTGTATTACACCGTTAATCTGAATGATGATATTCTCTTTGGAAGTCATCCGTGTCATCACTATTGCATTGTGGCATTGGTATCTGTTCCAAATGACTGCTTTTGGTTTGCACAGAAGACTTGTGTGATGCCAAAGTTTATTTCACTCTAACTTGCGCTCTACTGGCCAGATTTGCATAGTATTTAAACTCCATATGCTAATGCTCCATAAGTGATGTATTTGATTTGGTTAGGAGCTCAAACTGCATCCTTTCATACAATAACTGATCAAAGTGAGTGCTTTGTTGGCAACTGAATCTAAACTATCCGGACACATTAACAAAGTTCATTAAAAATTAATTATACATTAAGAATGGTCTGTTTTTCACCGGCATCCGCAAGATAATGCTGCTTATAAGCTAGA
>OZ026619.1:9704277-9784277 GCA_964020975.1 Hermodice carunculata
GGTACATACTAGTTTAGGGGTAAGTCAAATTATTCTTATCTAAATTTGTTGTATACATATTTAGTAATCATGTTTGGTTTGATAGGTATTCTTTATTTATATTGAAACTCTGTATTTATAAGCAATACTTCACTTGTTTAGCTAATTCATCATTTGTCACGTTCATGTTATGTGGGTTGTTGCTGAATATTTAGCTTACACAAGGAGCCGCTACTCAGAGAGATATGTACCGGTACAGGCTCCGAAACATCTTCTGAGTACTTAACTGCTGAGGACCTTATAACATATTGGGCTTATACAGCCTATGCCAAAATTCTACAGAGGAGGAACGTAAGCAATATGTACAATCGTACTTCCATATTGAGATAGGTTAGACAGGAACAGGACATCTGGAGTGTATAGAGTTTGGACTGTGGAATAGGGTAACGTCAACCAGGAAGTGGTTCTGGACATGAAGACTGTAGTAGTTTTATCCACACACACACACACACACACACACACACACACACACACACACACACACACACACACACACACACACAAATATATATATATATATATATATACCAACGCCAAAACATAAAACCGATTCTATTTTCAAAAAATGTGGGTCTTTACGTTTATGTGCATAAAACATCTTAGCAGCAGTACGTTTGATTTTCTTGCTGGCCGAAATATATTAATATTGAGAAAGACATACAGGCTGAAAAAAGACACCGACTCAGGTCGACAAGCAAAGGAAACACACACACACGTCCAAAGACTCTTATCCAGTCACATTTTTAAACGTGAGATGGAAGGGCTATCCAAATGTTTTAACTCAAGGTAAATCAGGTGATTGCCTGACTTGTGAACTTCCTTTGACTGAAAAATACCGACAGAACGCTCCCTTAGAGGTATGCAACCATTTTCTTCCATGCTGCTATGGGCAGTACAGATTGAAGCTTCGTCTGTGCTCGTTACAAATTTCCAGGGCAAATGCTAGGGGGCAAATATTGATCTCTATATGCACAAGCCGGGCAAGCCACATACATGGACATAAAGAAAGGACGCGATCCAGCACTGCTCCTTGGGGTGCCTTGGTAGGTACACAAAGGCGGAATTACTCGCTCCCTTCAACTTGCGTCCCCTGACATGGAAGAAGGGGCAACTAGACACAGTGCTGAAGGCTCATCCGTGGCACGCATGTAGATCCATGCAACCATATTTACACAAATTGTGCATAAAATATGGAGCTTTTAGTCGTTGAATTAGAGACTCGCGTGACTTTGTCGTTTTGGCAAGATATCATTTATCTGGTTTAATTTTTACACGTTGACACTGCGTCAGATGTGGATGTTATTTACAATCCACCTTAAAAGATTTCAAGCCAGTACAAATCACTGGCCTGCAACAACTTACACACCATAACTGACTAATTGTAAAATGTGTATATTATGTCTTAAATGGACCCACCACAAAGGTTTGTCCCACATCTTTCACTAAACAAAACAAAATGGCATTTTCGAGTTCAGACTACAACCCAGAAAAAAATCACTAAGATTCAAGAGAAAGGATTTTTTTTCGATACGTCACAACACAAAAGCCCTGATGTTACATTCTAATCGGAGCCTAGCGACACGACTTCCTCAGCATCAACACAATGGTTGAACGTGTTGGAATGCTAAGGCGACGTCCTGACTCAAATATGGCAAAACTTTGCACTGTTCACCTCCCGCTTTTATCAGGACTAAATATGGACGCTAACTTTGGACTCCAAGCTGCATTACCGTTGCGTCAGTGAAAGTATAAATGACCACACTTGACACTCTAACTACGACACCTTGACTATTGTGTTATTACAATACCAGCCAGTTCACCTCCACAAAGATTACGCAAGATAAGACTGTTGTGACATCTTTCGTTTTGAACCTAAAAAGTGAGTCACTTTTTCCGGGTCGGGTACATCTTGCTCGCGCCAAACGAAGCTATTGTCGAAGAGTACGTTAAGTTAGCTTGAAATGGAAGAGTTTTACCTTTATTGCTTTTTTTCGTTCTAACAGGGGTTCACTACATAGATTACATAAATTACTACACAGATTTGCTTTGCGAAGATGCACTACTACTACTGCTACTAATGATGATGATGATGACGATGATGATGATGATGATAATAATAATAATAATAATAAAGCAATCGGTTCTTTCATGAATTTTCAAAGACACCTTGTTGTGACGTAGGCCGTTGTTTTCCCTGTTGGCTCCCTGGCTTTGCTCATATTTTCTGTAAATAAGCCCAGTAAGCAAACATCAGTACAGCTATCAGGGTCACTGATGCCGTCCATTAGTGTGATAGGTAATGGCGAATCGACGACAGATTTTATGACAGGCTTGTTTGTGCTGTGGCGCCTTCGATCAAACACATAGAGGGAAGAATACACTCGAAGATCTATCATAGTTTACTGGTGCTCTTCTTGTCACAAAGTACACCTGCTACCCCCAAAGCAAGCACACACATGACCGCCATCCATACTCTGTCAGCGATATGACAGTTTTTATGACTGCATGGGATATATATATATATATATATATATATATATATATATATATATATATATATATATATATATATATATATATATATTATATATATATGTGTGTGTGTGTGTGTATGTGTGTGTGTCTGTCTGTCTGTCTGTCTTTGTCTGTGTCTGTGTGTGTGCATATGTGTCTCTGTGCGTCTTTGCGTCTTAACACTATATCGCTAAACATGGCCGGTGATGAGTGAAGATTGAAATGTTGTCTGCGTTGTTTTCCATTTTTTGGACAATGACGGAATAATAAAATAGGTTAAGAGAAGATGTATAAGGCTGATATATCTACATACAGTCAAATGAGTTCCTCAGTACGGTCTTGGTTCTCATTTTGACACGGATAAGCCACTGACTCAGTATTATAGTGACTTTGAGCACAGGCACCAGCTTTTGCCTTCTTGATCCAGTCGCTGAGCAAATTGAAGTCTTCAATGCACGAATAAATTTTGATAGCAAAATAGGCTGGTCGGATGGCTGGCTAATTCAATACAAGTGTCTATTTAGACTTGTGCCACTGTATTGATCGGAACCCGTGTCAATTCGGTAAGATCAATACAAGGGCAATATAATAATTCCTTGCATCAGGGATGTTTGTCTATCAAACAAGTCGGGTACACAAGTGCGGGGTCCTGGACGTGTGTGCTGCCGTCTTACCGCAGACAAACCGCCCGCAAGACTACCGCACTTATCTGCAATGTGAAATTGCTATTTCTTGTGCACACCAGTGATACAGATAGAAATTACACAATTTCGATAGCTTTCCATTATTTAGTTTGCTTTTGCTTCTCAAGCAACTCTAGGTCACAGCACGTTCATGTTGGAACCATCAAAAACGACCATACTGTATTCAGCATTGAACTTCAGTCCGCTGAACCTAGTTTTGGCCTGTGATTTAGATAAATATTTAAGCGATCTACATCTAGGAGATCCCCAAATCAGCACAGAGAATCGGTCCTTATCTCGCTGGGATAAGAGTCTAATTGCTCCAATCAGGACTGAAGCAAATCAAGACAACTCAACGATAACCTTATACAGGCGAACGTATCCACACGTACTTGCCACCCGTTTGAAAGGATTTGATTGTTCAAGAACAATATTGGCTAAAAATGCTTGGCTAAGTAAAATTTACCAACAAATGGACATATCCTTTGACACGTAGAATTATTTAATCATAAACGTATGTTGAAAATTGTACAATGGCATTACCAAAGTTGCAAGTCACATTGACAAAGTACCTTTTCGACAATGATAACATTGTCATTGCATTGAAATTGACGAGACGATCGTGAGACGGACTTTTACAACCGGCAGGACAATTGTAAATACTGATAAGTCTCATCATTTTTAATGTATGGCACATAAGCAAATGGTATATCTGTTTATAAAAATCAACTTTTGTTTGTATAACAGCTTTTGTCGATGGACATCTAAATGGAGTAACATTTTGCGAAGAGGAAAAGGTGGAGCAAATATAGTGGTAGATACACAAGCTACCGGCCAGACTTGTCAAGTTTCGTTGAACTCTTTGAAAAACTGCCAGGTGAATTAAAAAAAAACAGCAACCGAAGAACGTTTGAGTTGGAGTTTCCGGTTTATATTAAAGGGGATGAGAATTGCTGCTGCCATCAGGTGACTAATTGTATGATAACTATATGCATAGGGCAGGCTAGCATACATAATCTCTTGTCAGCTTAAGAAGTAGGTAACACCTCAACCAATGGTACCTTGGTCAGCCCGCCTGGCTCACAGAGCTCAAAGAAAAGCTAATTATCACATGACCATTGTAGAGTGACATCACAGCTAAAGGGCCCACCCAGGAAGTACAAAGTGGCCCAGTTTTCCTGCCCACTTCCTATTACCTTTAAACCCTAATTTTGAACCTTTAGAGTTTTTGACACGAATACAGTGTAATTAAAATAGGTTGACCACTTCAGTGCAAAGTTTTAGACTAAGTCAACAGCTTTTTTCGGCCCGCATTGTGCACCCAATGAGCGCCGAGAAAAGCTGTTGACCTGGAGTGTTCTCTCTGGAACTATAGACATAGTGGTACTTGAGTGAAAAGTCTTTTCACGAGGAATACGAATTTGGGATCCTAATGACAATTCAGAATAGTTTGACGTAAATACATCGTCTTAAGACGTGATTGGCACTGAAAGAGCCAGAAAAGAAACCCGATATCGACAGTTGAGTTTGTGATATTCGTTGTTGTGCTCCATATTCCATGTAGTTTTCAGTTTTACATGTTATGGTGCCCCATAAACTACTAAATAATATGCATCATGTTTGTACGATCAACCGGCCCAATCTTAGGAACATGTATTTTGTATTGTAGTAAAATTACATGAGATAGCATCCCATACATTTTACACACCAAGCCCAACTTGATTGGCTTGCCGTCCACACTCCACAGATGCCTTGTGTTCACAGTGTTTTAGTTTAGTCAGTCCCTGACCCTTTGTAAAGGAGGGAGTGTTCAGAGAGCGCATATGAGAGAGCAGGCGTACCAGAAGACCTTTGCTAATTTTACCCTAATCCAGTAAAATGAAGTGACATATTGATCGGGTATTGTGTCCATTTTATCAGCATAATCGGGTGCGTTATCTCAAACGTGACACACAGAAATGGATCGACATCACAAATATAAAATCATAACATTTAGAACGCTCCATTCATTCAACGACCTGCAAATGACACATGGCAACATATTTGTTTGTCTAAACAAGCCTGGTAGATTTAATTAACTGACACAGGTGGTTGTATCTATTGACATATTATGTAACGTCAACAAAGTGGCTGAATATACAAATATAAGCAGCCCAGATCTTACAATAGCTTCTGAAATTAACAAATTCACTGTGGATTTTACATGACAGACACAAATGAAAATAGTCAAATATCATTCACTAACAAATTCTATGCATTCTTGCAATTATTCTAGAGTTTCAGCTTTGCGCAAAGCATTCAATCAACATAATCCTAAAGGTGTATGCATTGCATTCGTTTAGGTGCCTTTTACCAATTTACATCAGGAGATATTGAGGTCCCGGGACACTTCCTTAATGTGGACCTGAACCGTTATTCGTATGTATAGTGGTGATGAGAAATGGCTCCTCAACACTTATAATAGGAACTCCCACTCTTAAAGGAAACGTTATCAGGGCATTTTAAAGATGTCGTTTGCTGAGGGGCATGCAGTACATTTGTGTTAACCGTGAACTTGTTGAATCCAAGACGTATACTTCTTCATATTTTGCTATGTAAACATCGTAAGATGCTAAAATGGACAAATCTGGTGAAAATGTTTCATACATTGATTGGCCATTTCCGATATCCGAACATCTCTTTAGAGATAAGGAAACGCAAAAGAATAAAGAAAGCAGCAACATTTGAAGGTGCTGTGCCAGTTGCTTAGAGAGCGGGGCAAAAGGTGTGTCCACGGGGAGACTGCTGACACTGACGGCAGCACAGTTTCTAGAGGACCTGACTGAACTATGTCATGGCGTTCGGTATTGATCCGGTGTTTAAATGGACGATATTGAAACGGCCTGGCTATAGATTGCCCGTGTTGGTATAGCTGCCCACAAATGGGCCAGTCCTGGAGCGGAGATGGGATAAGAGCGATTTTCCTGCCAGGACCATTAATCACACAGTTAGAAGCAAACCTGAATCAATAGCACAATAATTTCACAGGTGTGAATTTCAGAAATCTGAGATGCCGGATATATATAAGCCCTGAGATGAGTTCATTTGATATTAGGACCGCCAGCTACCTGTACCTGACATCATTATAGACTGCTGATTGGGTGAGGGACAGTTCGACATATCAAGGGAGATCAGCGTTCTAGGACTTCCAGGCAAAACAACCAGAAAACTCATGCACCGGTTATCGCAATTTGATTACCTACATACCCAAACCTTGTCGGGTCCGAACTCACTTAAACAGCAATTAATGACGTTGATTATTTCACGTCATTAAGTCATACGCTGACAATGCGGCAACGTTCAGTGACGTAAAATACCCCCTTCAGGCGTATTTATATTGCTCCAGAAATCTCATCAACTGGTTTTAGATCTATTAAGCAACAGTTCATCCGATCAAATCTGAGCAAACTCTGTTGAAGTATCCTGGATATATTGCGTTAAATACAAGAAATGTTGACGAGCAACCGGAAAACGCAATACCCTCTTCCATTTGTGGCAGCACCATATAGGTCTGCCAGTCACTAATGACACTTTCCTCGCAAAGCCATTCGACCAAGGCCGGTATTGAAAAATGTCGTCTACTTAACCCATTTTCTAGAATTTAACCCTTTTTCAAAATAATTTTAATGGAAGGCGCAGGATAACTCAGAAGCTGTTGACTCAGACCGCTGAAGTATTATTCGTTGGCATGGACATGTAGGTTCACAGCCTCTGGTAACTGATAGGCACATGGGCATACCAGTAACCCATCGTTTAACCAGTGGTTTATTGTATATCTGAAGGGTTAGTCCCTCAGGCAACCAAGGGATTCCCGGCAAGGTTGACATCCAGCAGCTAATTCGACTGCTTCTAAGCTTAACACCTTCTTCTAATGAAACCTCCAATATGCAGTGCTTATTCATACCAGTGATATAAATCAGGGCTCTATTGAAGTAAGAATCCCAAATGGACAACCGCTCTTAGAAAATTATGATTAGACATATATATATATATATATATATATATATATATATATATATATATATATATATATATATATATATATATATATATATACATCCCTAGCGAGGAAAAATAACATGGAGAGACAGTGCATGTGCAATATATAGCATTAAGAGAAGCAGAAAAATAGCGGGACTGTTCGAGACCATATATATATATATATATATATATATATATATATATATATATATATATATATATATATATATATATATATATATAAATATATATATATATATATATATATATATATATATATATATATATATATATATATATGTATGTATGTATATAAAAGCAGTTCGATGCTAGCGTCAGCTTGCTGCGTACCCAAGCTTTACTTTTCTATAAATGGCCGAGGCAGGTGCAGTGATGGTTTTCTATATCTGGATTTCTTTGGAGTATTGATGTGCAGTACAATATACCGCACAGTTGTACTGTTTAACAAAATTTCACCCCAAAAGTATGAGTCTCACGTTGATTCTACTTGCCCCGTAACCGTTATTTAGAACACTACATTTTCCTGTTTCTTCCATCAACGCAAACGTCTAATTTGTTAACCCTTCAATGAAACACAGAATTAATCAAACTAAGATTACACCATGTATCTCAGTTATTTATTTTATTTTTTCATAGAAACAAATCCCTGCGTTACTTTGTTATTTATATTGTATAGCTCTAGGTGCTGGTAAGCGTAAGAAAATGACACGCTACCCACCCCACAACCCTTCCATGCTGTGGTCAGCATTAATTGACTGTAGGCTGTAGTGATACATTGGCGCTCCTTATATTTGTCTTTTGCCATAATGCCTTGATGTACTATGCCATGGTCAGTCATGGTTCATTTAATTTGATTAAATTTAAACTCGGCTTCAGGAATTCTATAAAAAGTAAGAATGAACAAGCAACGACAACGGCTGACACTTTTTTCTACCTTGCCATTATACGTTGTGTTCAAGAATGTATATTGGAAAAGACTGGGCCACCTTGGGCGTAAAGCTGGATAAAGTACAATGCCGCAACTTTACGAATCATCGAAGTGATTATGAAATATCGGAATACCAAGAAAGCACGCCACTGGCCAGGCAGCTGGGATGAAAACATCTTATATGTAATGGGATTCTACGTGGTGCTACAGCTTCTGGCAGACGCTTGCCCTGTAACCAAGGAGGCTACACGTGCACCCTCCTTGCTGTAACAGATCACGTGCTACCCCTGACACAGCTCCCAGGTGAAGGTGCATCGCGGTGTATTAAAGATGGAAGCCCTATAAGCCAAGGGAAATTCTTAAATGCAGCATCAGCTCGACAGTTGTATTTGTGTCCTGGTACTTAACCTACCTAACTACAGGACAAAATTAATCATTTGAACACATCAGGCACACTATATTTTGCCAGGTCAGCTAAGGGTTTCGTACAGCAGTGATATAAGCATACATTCATGCTTGTTCCCCATACAGCAAAACAAAGACCCCTTCAATTTGTATGCTTTTTAACGTAAAGAAAACAGGATAAAATAATTTATAATGACAAAGTAATGTTTTTGTTGTATTTCGAATGGGAAACGATGCTAGCGTGCTAGCGTTTTTGTTTGCTTGTTTGGTTGGTTGTTGCTTTTATTTTCTGTTTGTTTGGTTTTTTCTTTTTTTTTTTTTTTGTATTTTGTGGGAGGTTTGGGGGTTTTTTTTGTTTTTTTTGTTTTGTTTTTTATTTATTTATTTATTTATTTTGTCTTGTTTTTCTTTTTTTTTGTTGTTTTTGTTGTTTTTTGTCATATAGTGGTTTTCCACCCCAAACATTTGTAATGTTATGTCACGCGACGCATTGATTCATCTAACAAAATGGAAATTTGTTTCTCTTTAGTTTGTAAGTTTCAAAATCGACAAGTACCAAATGATTAACGTTAACTTTGACTTTTGCACAATAAACATTTCTATATCCGTTACAGACAAGCTTCTGCTTCGGCGACATTGCTGCATAATGTACACATGGATGCTGGTGACCAAGTGTAAAATATCACTGTTGATAAACTAAAATACGTACTGTCACGTGATCCTGACGCTCGTGTTCTTTTCCAAAATAAAGCCAGAGTTTAAATTAATCAAAAGATATCCATGATAAAACAATGTGGCATGAACCATTTTTCCATGAAAAAACACGGTCATCAGAATTCTCTGGGCATAAACGTCATTTGGATCGTAGATTCTGTGAGGACTAAAGAAAAGGCTGTTATTTTACACTTTGAATGCTGCATACTACATGTAATATTCTACGTCCTGTGAAGCAAAATTTGCCTAAAGCTGCAAAGTAACGTCACGTGTGACGTCACGAGGACTCTAACTTCGCCACACATTTTCTGCGAAGGTGAGCGGGGTGGGGTTTCTCCGGGCGACATCATATACATTCAGTCTCAATTACAAAGATGTACGGACTGAGATCGCTACCCGATCATTATTAATAACCAAGCCGTTGTGCAGAACTGCAGGTGATCTATCAAAGTGTCCACTAAGAGTGCTGTGTATGCCAGTCAAAAGAAGACTCATGCGGCATGAGTCGAGATTGCACTGGTTGGCGGACATCAATAGCACAGCGGAACCCAGCAACTACCATACAATCACTGCAGCGTGGTCCCTGACCTTGCACATATTGGCCCGTCTTTCTAACATGGCGCCTATACCAATAGACGCTAGCCTTATCTTTGGCCCGGACGACAACCGCATCTGTCAAAGCATCTTGTATTTTCTCAAAGAAGGCTAAATATTTTGCGCCTGGAGATATGTCTGATATTTGACTATCATTGAAGAACATTAAGTCTGAGTCTGGCCAGTTTTATCAATGGCACCATCAGGGCGCTTGTGTTCATGTATGTGAGATAAGGTTAAAGAATACCATACATCTTAGTTTAATACCATACATCTTTCTTTAAAATACACCCGTCGTAGCTGCCTCAAAAATCCGGTTGAGGCGTGGATCAGTCGGCACTTGGCTCTCTTCGAACGACAGTAGTTTGAGTCTTAGGTTGAAAGAATATTCAAAGATAGAGACCATCGAGTTTTGAAGCCAACACAGGGTTAGAATATCAAGGGTTCCCGCGGCTTAACCACTGGGATGTGCCCAGAATACAGCCGTGAGAAGTCCCGCAAGCAAACCGAAAATGAAGAGATCTTGTGTGTGCGTTTTTTTTTTTTTTTTTTTTGGGGGGGGGGTATGATTAAGGTGTAATTGTGTGCAAGGTGGTTGCCTGACTAAATGTTATTCCCTCCGGTCGGAATAGGGGGCTTTGACGTGATTCGACATGTTCATTTGTTTCTTAATTTATCAGTGTCAAATCTCGAGAAACTCGTGGATTTGGCCTTTCTTTCGCATTAAGCTTGTTGACAGTGGGTAGTGTATCCACATGGATCCTCTGCTGTTAATGTATGGTGCATGCGGCAGCCTCTATCACACAGCATTACATGCTCAACACGGTATTCTCCAGTCATGAAAACTTGTTTTTCTTTCATTATACATAGGCAAATTTATCATCACTGGCACAGTATCTTTATAATAAATGCAAAATATTTACTATATGCAAGCTTTTGATATCAACCCTTAAGATCTTCTAAAATACCAAGAAGAGAGCCGGTCAAAACCGAATACAAATATAAATAAAAATGGATATTTCTCTAAAACATTTATTATGATTTGAACATGCCTAGAGGCATGATCGTTGTCAACAGTAGCCAACAGGAAGAAACCTCTACCAAATCTAAGCAGAGAGAGAGAGAGAGAGAGAGAGAGAGAGAGAGAGAGAGAGAAAGAAAGAAAGAAAGAAAGAAAGAGAGAGAGATGAATGATTAGTGACGACAGCAAGACATGTACATAAGATGTAACAGTGCAGAGGCGCAAAGAGGATGGTTGCCGCTATTCAAATTTTAATATACTACAACACAAACATTTTCACTGTGACAAAGCAGTATAAAATCACTAAGTCTATTCAAATAATCATCAGATATAATGATATTGAGCAGTAATAGTGTTATGCGCTTCAGCATATGAGGGCGGTATGTATGATCAGTAATGACCACCTTCTGCCTCTTCTCCCATAAACTGTTTACAAGCAGACCCGTCGGCCACCAAGGCCTTTTTAACCCATTAACAACATACATCTCGAGTCGGTAGGAACCTGAAACGCGACGCTTATAGTTACACAAAGGTTAGTGTTTGTTTCATACAAACAGAGAGAAAATTGCGGGAGCCAATCTTCAGATTATTATACGACGCAGTCAAAGTGTGCTTGCATGCTACAATATTTGACACGAAATTAGAAACAACAATGCAAATAGCTCTTCATTATGTCTTAATTGATATTTTCTTGAATAAATTGCAACTTTTATTGCACCAGGCGTACCCAGCTATATCATATTTGCAATATTTATTATTAGATAAATATATTATCTCATTGCTTAACTCAAGAGGGCTTTTATGCATTAAAGTACTTTAAGTGATATAATTTTAATGATTTATGTTTCAATATTTTGCCATAAAATCTTTCCAACAAGAAGAGAACAAACATTACTACCTGCGGTCCACAAAACTTTACATTTTAACCATTCGTCCACTTGTACATTGGGTTTAAGGAAAATATATAATGTAACTAGTGATCAACCGCCGCAACTAAATAAATGACAGTACGTGTTTTTAACTCAGCTATTTGATATAAACCTAAAATAAAAGTAAAAATATTGGCTGAGCTGATAACATAAGAATCTACAAGTACGCTGCTTCTAATATTCCTGGACCATGCAGACAGGGGTAAAGTAGCTGTAACGAATACTGTGTCTGTCACATGGAAGTTTTTTTCTACTTTTGCATTAGTTCACTCAGCTGCCCGATTTTTTGGTTCAATTTCGTATCATTAAAGTCTCAAATTGTTTTTAAATTCTTTCATGTGTGTGGGTCTTGCCAGCAGCGTTACCACACCCATAATGCTTGATGCCTAGGCAAAACACTTGGCTTTCAATCGAGCTGTGTTAGTGTTATCTCACAGGTTCTACGCCCAACAGCACATTGGGAAGCAGCTTGAAACTTGGTAGCTAGATAATTATAAGGGGCTTAAAGAGTCTAAAATAACCCTTAAAGTGCTAATCACTGCTACAGTTGTTTCCTCATTGCTGTTAAACATATAAAAGGGAAACTATTTAAGTTCCTCATGAAGATACCTTTCATTCAAATACCAGCAATCCTAGTCTAAAGCAAAAAGTAGTCTTAGTCAACAGTATTGCGCGCAAAGTGTCCCGAGGAAAGTTGTTGACTCAATCTTACATCAGCGAACTTCATGCTCAAAACAGGTTTCAGAACAAGAACAATTTGTAATGACCAAAATCCACATCTCAGCAAAGCATGCTTAGTGATCTTTGTCCCCTATGTGCCGGCCAGACGTGAGGAATTCCTAATCAGACCCCGACTGGGTCAACAGCTTTCCCTTTCGCGGGCTGAGCGCATTGCGCCCAACTCGCGCCAAAGAAAGATACTGACCTAGGACGTGCCATCATGAATGTTTTCCTACAGAAATCTCAGCAATAATGATTTCAATCAACAAATTTAAGTAAAAATGTCAAGGCAAATGACAATTTGAATCCGGACGCTTTTGGCCGATATGAGCAAGACAGGGTTAACGCGAAAACGTACCGCGGTCCAACTAAAATCGTGGAGAACGTTGTTCTGGATGGCAGCTTGGCTTACCATGAGCTTAGTAAGTATTGTATGGAACATTTTTGTTCTGGGTAACTTAAAAAGGACGAATGGAGAAAATTATGTGGTGAATAACCTTCGTCTTAAAATGCCGGTCGTTATATGTGTTGATATTGTGACTTGGCTTATTGTAAAGCATGTATTAGATCTTCCACAAATAGTGCCTCCATTTATTATAATATATATAAAGAGATTTGCTTTACAGTGTGTATGTTTTATGTGTACATTTCTTTAATGCAACTCTACATGTTTGTACCATATTGGGCCTTTGGAATATTATGATCCTCAAAAAGCTGAAGTTTAAACCCTCAAGTTGACTATGTCTATTACGTGTTGTATAAATGTTACCACAAACATATATTGCATCCACAAGCATACTTCTGAATTATGCTGAATTTGACCACATACTGCTGTCATGCACAGTCATCACAAACGTGTGGTCCTTATGTAACCACACAATATGGTATTTTGTATAGGAAGCTCTATTTCCATTACCTAGCAATCCAGATGTGGATTGCCTTCTGCGTTCGTGAATACCGATGAAAAAGCTGGCAATGTGCGTGATGTTTTCTTGCTAAATGTGGAAACCTTTGATAATGTTTCCTTTTTTTTTTTTTTTGCTAAATGTGGATATTTTTGATAATGGCATTTTATTGAAACAATAACTTATGAAACGTGTCGTTTAAGAAAATTTATGAGAAAGCTATTTAATTATATAACTGAAGACTTATGTCGGTATACAGCTGTGGCTAAAAGAAATGGCGTATGCTCATTTTCAGGAGAAAAACTTGTAAATAGGACGAAAGCACACTAGCAGAATAAGTTTGCTTAAATTAAGCACATTTCAACATGGTATCTTTGAACACCTTTCTATTGTTTATACGAAAAATCACCAGGAATACCCTTTGCAGAAACAAAAACAAAGTTTAATACACACACTCACACACACACACGTGTGTGTGTGTGTGTGTGTGTGTGTGTGTGTGTGTGTGTGTGTGTGTGTGTGTGTGTGTGTGTGTGTGTACCACGCACTGTAAATCGTTTTCTTGTAACACTAAAATGTTCAGTGTTCCTTACTTCGCAAGTCGTGATTTTTTTCCACGGAGGGGCACACGTCGGATAACGCAGTATAATAGACGCAGTTACTTATGTCTCTTACTGCCCTACCGGGAAGACCAGGAGGGGTGTGTTTTTGCAACACTGACTTGTCTTACTTTGGCGCTGGCTACACTATACCGTGCTACCTCAGCTGGCCCGAGGCAGTCACACAGTATCAGTCCTCGCCCAGACCCTCCTGGCCAAACACAATATTTTTCAACATAAGAAATACACGCAGTTTTACAATTCGTGGCGAACGTGTGAGCTCGTGGAAGAGACAGGGATGGCCTGAAAGTAACAATCTTTGCCTGCTTAGCAGGCCTTCTGCCCTTTGTTGTTGGGCTGGGATTGTGGGGCAGTAGACAGTTGCAAAAATGAGCCCAGTGTCAGCCATGCATGCAAAAAAACAGATTTGTGTTCCCAGGGAGAGTTGTACACAACCCATACTTTTTAAATACATGAAAGAATAGCTTGTTGGCGTCCTTCCATTTCATGTTCCAGAGTTACCGAAAGAACAAGGGGCAGACAAACTGAAACACAAATCCAATTAAGATAAGCCTCCCCTGGTTGTAGTGGCCTATACTGTTTGTACGGTACATTTCTACAATTGGCAGCCCCACGAATGACCTATACCATTGAAGTCCAAAACTACATTTTTTTTCCGCAATTTTGATTTTGTCATTATTCGGTCACTATTTGCACCTCCGAACCCCACCCCCCCCAAACAATTTCTACAAACACTTCTTCTGGTGACCTACTTTTCAGGTCACCGTGACCTAGATTTTCTGGAAATCGGGTCATACTGCCGCTTTTGAATTTTCTACTGTCACTCAAAAACCTTACAATCCGATGCGGTCAAACAAACTATATATGGAAACCTTGCCGCCCTCACCACATTTTGTCTATTAAAACATGTGGGTTCTCAGTCGAAAGGCAAGGCCATATGGCCATTTTTGAAAAAAATTGCGATTTTTGAAATGTCCAATTTTGCACGCGCGGAATCTCAGAGACCGTTTAGCTGGCTGGGGTGTCCTTGCACTGCGAGGTGTGATTTATACTAATGTTATGCACTTGATATTTGGTTAGGGACTTTGACCTACTTTTTGCCATCGGTTCGCGATGTTGAAAAAATCCGGGGTTTTTTTCATAACTCGAAAAGTTATCCGATTTGAATGATGTTGAGCTCTATGGATTTTGAAGTTTGAAGGTTATGGTCATATGGCAATTCGAACAAAATGCATCGGCGAAATCTCAGACACGGCTGGGGCCTGCAAGTCGTCATTCTAGCAGGATTACACTTGTGTACTGAAGTTTTGCAATTAATATGTGCTATGTCACCTTGACCAATATTTCCAAGGTCACGACCTTTTCCAGTTTTATTTTTTCTCAATATTTGAAGGTCAGAACTCTGAGCTATCAATGACATTTGGAACACTATTGGTCAACGTTAAACCCCTTTAAACATTCTTTAAGGTGATGCATTCAATTCGGGACCTGGACCTCATTTTAAGGACACCATCACCTACTTATGGAAAACACGTTTTGGCCTGTACCTCGAAAGATTTTCAACGGATTTGAGCGATGTTAAATTTGTTCCATAGCTCAAATCTAGGGCTAACTATGTAAAACTACGTATGACCTAGCAAGCTCAAAAGGCAAGGTCATTGGTTACCTGAAGATTTGCATCCTGACATAACTTGCTCAACTTACACCACTTCTTGTCCCATTTTCACCAACTTGGGCTCAGGATATAGGAATTTTTACAGCGCACACTTTTTGTACACAAAATTTGACTTTGAAGACTTAAAGGTCAAGATCGTCCGGTATCCTGAAATATTCAACTGGCTATAACTCGGTCAATTTTCATCCGATTTTGATCTGGTGGTGCTCAATACGTACGAAATGCAATGTCGCACACATCTTTTATTAATATATACTTTTCAAGGTCAAGATCACAGACCCTAAAAAAACCTTCATTTGGCCTTTAACTCGATAAATTTTATTCGATTTTGTTGGAATTGGGCTTAAAATGTGTGAAATGTATCGCTGCACAATTTTGCAATTTTCATGTGACCTCGAAAAGTCAAAGGTCAAGGCCTTTTGACCCTTTGAAATTTGCATTCAGCCATTACATGGTCAATTTTAATTCCAATTGTAATTATGTTGGCACTCAAATTGGAGCTATTGTAACACTGCACAATTCTTTAACATACTCGTGACCTCTAAAAGTCACAGCTCAAGGTCATTTGGCCTTTTGAAATATCTATTGAGCCATAAATCGATAAATTTACATCCGATTTTGAACCATGCTGGGTTTTAACTGTAGCTATCACCACACTGCACAATTTTGTGATCACATGTGACCTCTAAAGGTCAAAGGTCAAGGTCATTTGGCCCTTTGAAATTTTTAAGGAGCCATAAATCAGTAAATGCTCAGCCGATTTGGACCATGTTGGGATCAAATTGGAATTATTGTAACACTGCACAATTTTGTAATTCACATGTGACCATCCAAAGGTCAAGGTGCTTTAAGGTGAGATGGCTGAGCGTGGGCGGGGGAAGATTCCTCTTAGCGATCGGAGATGTCTAGTTTCTGTCTGCTCTTTTAAGTCAAAGCATCAATAATGCCAGTCCAAGCAGCAGATGATTTCCTAGCACCTATGAAGTGTTCAGATTAACTATGATGTTTGTTGTTCCAATGACATGACCATAATGGGACGAATTCGTGCAATTTATCATACAAATGGCCTATGTCTGAGGGTCCTCCTAATTATCAGCACAATATACAAATACCTGGTAACACAGGAAACCGACTAGACTCGCCAAGGTTAACTACCTTGGTATAGCACTTTCGGGCGCTGATTGTGCTGTAGTATCAGATATTACCTGCTGATGAAATTGTCCCAGGTCTCTGAATAAGTGTGTTACAAGAAGCTTGCCGTGTTGGAAAACAATCCGCGAAACAAACCCGTGCATGTAGACGAGCCCGCAACAATGAGACTATCGTAAGAGGTTGGCAACCAAGAGGAGGTCCAGCATATCATACGAAGGCATAGCTCGTCAAAAGCCACATAGATACACTGTTCTCAGTACTGGGCAAACGTAATATAATCAAACTGTCCTTTAAGTAATATGGAATTGAGCTAGAAACTATGGTAACATCATTGAGATGAAGTGTAGGGACATCTCTTTATGTCTTTTGCTTCACGACATTTTAAGAAAATAATGCTCAGTATTTTCAAAAAATTGCAGGTGTCGGCAAGCCTGACAATAATAGACACAATGCCTGCCTTTCATGAAAACTGTTATATCAGCCTCTTACTTGCTCCAACATTAATTCCTTTCGCTTTCTATTGGTATTTTGAGCAGTATCGGCCGCAGACCAATCGATTTATTTTGTCTTTCACGATCAAGCAAGGTCGTCTGAAAGTTGAAGCTCTGTACGGCGTGGCAATGGTAGATACGCACAGGTCGTAACCTATGATATTGATGCAACAATTAGCTGGACATCAAATTTGATTAGGGAGCGCTCGCAGCCCATGGGAGACAAGGGCAATTGACAACCTTGCCGCCAGGCCTTCTAAATGATGACATCCTCATGACTGGCCAATAAAGGCAAGAAATGCTTTCCCCGACGGTGCCCCCAGAGTGATCTGATGAAGCTGCTCATTGTCTGCACGGAGTACACATAGCGGTGGTTTCTGTGTTCCAACTACACGGACACAAGAAATGAAGCTTGTAAACCTGACCTCTCAAATGCTGCATAAAACCGATGGAGACGCCACTGGAAAATTTGTAATATTTGCCTTATTAGAGTCGATTACCATACTTCCGTCTGTACGCACAGCGCTGTAATAACACTCTCTTGAGTTGTTTGGAGGGGGGGGTGTTGTTTTTTGGAGGGGGTGGGGGGCTCGGGGCTCTCTGGCACAGGAAATAAAAATGTTTGAGAGCATAGTGCGGGAAATAAATATCTGTGGTACGAGCACATGAAATTAGGTACACATTGTACCATTAAAAAGAAGAAAAATCAGAAGGTTTTACCGTTCGATATCTTTAAGATGAAAATAATAACATTTCTTTAACTATGTTGAATTTATAGATGTAATTTCACGTTGCGGGTAATGGTACGGATATTAGGTGGTTTAGAATTTTGTCATGAAGCGGTCCCGAGCGAATCCTATCAACATGTAAGTATCGGGTCACGCGTCTGTGAATTCAAGCGTGTGACTTGAGCAGAATGTGTATTTCTTTCGGTTCGCAGCCGCAACAATATTATCTTTAACTGCCTAATAACTGCCCAGTAAGCGTTTAGAAATTTTGCTGAGTACAGCTCACGGGGTTTGCTCTCATTAAGCTATACGCACAAGAAGATTCTCATTCTACGTTTTACTATTTTTTTAAATGTCTCATTATAGAATGTGGACAACCCCTTACCCCCCCCCCGTTGGCATTCGAGACCACAAAATGAGAAAGCGAGTTAAATATATATATATATATATATATATATATATATATACATATTAAAAGATTTTCATTTATGTCGAAAGACAACTCTACGTTTCCTTGTGTAACGCTAACAAACACGCCTTGTGTTATTTATGATATCATTCTAAATGGGTTTGCCTGAACAGTTTGATACTTCTGTTCAGACAAATGGTTCAATCGCAAGTTTTTACAGCAACATCAGTTAAAAAATCTTATATCAACCCATACTAAAATATATTTCTCATGATTTAAAGTATATCCCCGTAAATACTAGAACTTAAACTTGTTCTTTCCACCAAAATTGCAGCTCTTCCTTGCAAAATACATGATTAAAAGTAATCAAATTAAAATAACACTACTTTTCCAACGCAGAAATCTATGTCACTGGTATTTTGTATGCCACTACTTGACCATAAAGAGCTGCAGGTAGTCCTAGTGGGAACAACAATAAAATTTAACTTGCAGCTGAAGCACGGTCATATTCTCACAGGTTTGGAAGCGTGCAAGTAATGCAAACATAGTAATTTCGACAACTGTCCAACATTTTCATCAACTGTCTGATTTAGGGGTCCCGAACTGCCCAGAGAGGATTACGCAAGCGCCTCGCGCAAATACAGATGTTCCCAGTGGTCTGCCAGTTGACAATGTATAATGCTGGGTGTCGTAGATGAACTGTCCGTGTGAAAGATATACACTTGTAGGGTCCCACACTGACAAACATGCTTGTGATATGTGATCCTCAGGGCACTTACTTTTTGGCAGTTGCTTTCATGTAGAGAAATGAAGAATAGACCTGCCTAGCACTAGGGATACATCATCTGGAGCCTAACTGAGGGGAAAACGACTAAATCTCTCATCTTCACTATAGGGAAGCTTCTAATAGGAACTTATTGTAATGAGACAATTGATAACAATTGATGACATTTGACGGCACGAGACAGCAGTAATGAAAGTACAGATGATCACGGATATGAAGTTAATTGAAAGTAGATATTTTTTCCGCCATAAGGGAAAGGTCGAGAGCGATATTGGCAGTATTCTTAATGCAGTGGGAGAATAGTCCACATATTTGCACCGAGCAACACGATTAATGAAGACACCGTGAATATAAAAAGATTAATTGTGCTTTACAACACAATATCCAGGAAAGATGGGAATACCGGTGCACTACATTAAAAACACGATGGTTGTTCCCATAATGCTCCTCAAATCTCCTTCGTAAGAATAATTTTGGGATGAAGCAGTTGTTCATGAGGGCAAATATTACTCAAATCTATCTTGTATTTTATCACCCTAATCGTGGTCTTAAATAAATGGAATATATTAATGTAACTGAACACGAGGAAAATGACGTGAGCGTCCTACCTCAATATCTTCATAATCACCGGGCGTCATTGGCGTGTCACGTATGGGCATTGTCTGATCTGATCGTGACGTATCCGGCCCCATGTCCACGTGGTACCTGCGGTCCAGGTCACGTACATCAACATCCCAATACCGTGGACCTTTCCGCATCGAGTCGTATTCTTTCTTATGAAGATCTACCTCGCTGTGTATAACACGTACTAAGTTCCCTGAAATATAGCCATGCCTCTGACGTAAACGTCGACGTCTTCGTGTATAAACAACTAACACCACTATAAGTATTATAAGTACAAGTCCCAAGGCTCCAGCTAATGCTAGAACAATTATTAGATTGTTTCCAGACCAAAATGCGCCTGGGCGTGGGGTTGGGGGCGCAGGGGTTACCGGCCCATCAGCCACACGGATGGACACGTTAGCTTTGGAGTACAATCGCGCCTCTAAAGCGTCTGTTGCTAAGATGACAATTTCAAACGTGGAGTGGTTATGTCTGGAAAGTAACTTTTTTGTAGTTATCACACCTGTATAGGGGTCTATCTCAAACGTATTCGGGGAGCTTTGGGTCTCAATTGAAAATAGAAATTTGTTGTCTTTGTTTGCGTCTGAGTCGGCGTCTGTGGCAAAGACACGGCCCACTTCACTCCCAGCTTGTTGTTGATCCAAAACACTAAATGTATACTTGCTTCGTGAAAACATGGGTTTTTCATCATTGACATCATTAATGGTTAAAAGAATAGTAGCTGTGGCGGTTCTCCGGGGTTCCCCATGGTCCACCGCCAAAATGTGACCTTCAAGGTCCTGAAGTTGCTCGCGGTCAAATTGGGATCCAGCTGTTACCATTCCTGTGTGCGAATTGATGGACAAATACCTAGCTGTATCTTCTCCAATGGCATAATGAATTTCTCCGTTCTTGCCCGCGTCATGATCTGTTGCGTTTACATGGACAATGCTAGCTCCTATTTCATTGTTTTCGTCTATAGCAACGAAGTATATAGGCTGAGAGAAGACAGGATCATTGTCATTTTCATCTAAGACTGTAATAGATATGAAAGTTCTACTGGACATTGGTGGGTTACCATGGTCTGTACACTGAAAAGCAATGTCGTACCGCGAACGAGTCTCTCTGTCTAAAATGTTTTTAGTAATGACTTGATATTGAGAGGCGTACAACTTTTTCAAACCAAAGTTGGAATCACTTAATTTGCAATTAAACTGGCCATTCTTGCCTCCATCCTGGTCTGTAACGGACACAAAAGCCACAAATGAGCCACGTTTAGAGGACTCGGAGAGCTGAATCTTGCCTCCAGGAATTAGGGCATTAATTGTAATCTCTGGGGCATGATCATTAATGTCCACAACCACAATTGTCACTTTGACGTTAACTGGCATTGATTCTGGACCCTTGTCTTTGGCCAGAACACTGAGCCGGTACTGAGAGCCTGCCTTATAGTCCAGACGACTTTTTAGGTATATTTCACCAGTAGCACTGACAATGCCAAACAGTCCTCCGTATTTTGTTTGGTGGAGCTTAGAGAAGGCATACACAACTTCTCCATTAAGTCCAGCGTCTTGGTCCCTTGCACGAACACGTACTATGGTCGTATCTAGGCTGGTATTTTCTAATATTCTAGCTTCATATGAATCTTTCTCGAATTTAGGCATATTATCATTGACGTCTGTGACTGTTATATGTATCAAACTGGTTCCAGATTTGGTAGGAGTACCCCCATCGTAAGCAATTACCTTAGCTTCATAAACTTCCCTTTCTTCACGATCAAGCTTTTCCTTAAGTACAAGTTTTACCATGTCTGCGCCCTCTGGGTCTGTTCCCATTATCCGGAATCTATCGTAAGGAGAAATAACTTCATACCTTTGAACGTTGTATATACCACTATCAAGATCATAGGCTGCTGGAATCGTAGAAACCACCCCAGGTTCCTTAGACTCTGAAATATTCAGTAATATCCTCTCCTTGGAAAATGTCGGGGCATTGTCATTGATATCCAATATTTCCACATTCACTTTAATCATCTGAAAGTACACTAACGGGCGTACTGCTATATCGGCTGAGAGTGTACAGGCAGGCTCTTTATAACAAATCACATCTCTGTCAATCCTTTTCGAGGAACGGAGTATTCCAGATGTTTGCCCGATTGTTAAATATTGTTGTGAGGAAATAAAACTAAACTGAAGTTTGTTCAAAACATCCTGAGAGTATTTTTTGTCCAAGGCAATAGCGTTATCAGACACAATATTGCCTATCACAGTACCGACAGGTATTTCTTCTGGAATTCGAAATTCCAAGGGTTTCTGTGATAGTGTCGCTCTCCACAGATAAACCAGTAAGTAGGAGACAATATTGAAAATATTTCTGCGGAACATGATACATCCCCAGCAAGTCCGCGATGCCTACACATGCACCCAAGCCATGGGATCGTTAATAAGGCAACGTAGATGTACTTACTCTTTTATCTCTGCATACCTGGCGACCAGGATGTAATCGCCTTGACCAGCTCACAAATAAGCGACCATAGACTCCAAAGAAAATGCATAATAAAGGCTTGAAGAGTGATTTGCGAGAGAGACAGAACAGCCGATAGACGTGTGCTCTGTACCAGCGCTGGCGTAAGGAGTAGGCTGTGTTTGGCCGCACTCCACACAGCAGATGTCAGCGGCTCTGTGAACTGGCACTGCATTGGGCCAGATTCCTCCATAGGCTTTCTATGCCATTGTACCACATAATCCCCAGTGTCTTGACTCAAAGCATACGTGCACTGTCCTTACATTGGCTTCACTGATAACTACCCATCCTACCTGCCAGTGATCTATGGACACTTTCGATATCATCACAAGGAAGAGAGCCACCTAATTCGATATTTTAAGTTTTCTGACTTCCTTTGATATTCCCTGTCTTGTTGCCGCTTTGGTCTACATTTTTTCTGCTCCTTACAGTTTTCTAATTTCTCTAGGATTAAAGCCCCTCATAAATGTGGGAGTAGCAAATCACATGACCTATGAATATGAATGCAAAGCAAATCCCCGGATGAGGTGTTTCCTCTGAAATCTGGCAACTTTGAAATGGTGTGTGACGTCAACTACGCACCACTGCTACTGTAATGAATACGATGTTGGTTAGGATTCTCTCACCGTGTTTCCTAATTATAAAGGCTTTAATCCTATCACTTTCTACATCAGAATGCCATCAATTTGCCTCCAAACTTGGACTTGATCATACAAGGCCGTGTATGATGGAGGCTTTGGAAAGGTGCCCTCGACGGGGTTAATTCCGCCTCGAATAGGGATACAATCATCTCGCTCGGCATGATTGATATGTGTGCAGCGGAATAATTGTCTGTGCACTGTTTATTTTTCTGCAGGTGTACGGGGGTACAGCTGATCGCTTGCTGCACACAACAATATCTCATCAGGATTATGACGGAAATTCGAGATGGCCAGAACATTTACCTATTATGTAGGGGGGCTGGCTCCATGTATGGGAGACTATATGCAGCGAAACTGTATCTCTGTCGCCTGCAGCCAATATGCTGAGGAAGCTACATCTACTGGTGCATAAGATACCGATGTGCGTGATGGTGGTTGCAAAACGCCGCCTCTATCAGGTCCGTGTTGATCCAGAGAGACGGCCATATAGACTGAGTTCCCGGCTTTAGCTGTAGCCAGTTACGCGTCAGTCGACAACATAGTCTTAGCAAACACGTGATGGGATGAATGTAGGGAAGAGGTATTAACTGAATGGCGAGATGGGGTATTAAATTTTCATCTTGTGCCATGATACAAGAGAAAAATATGAAATACGAATATGCTACCCGATACTCACAAATGTACACACCTTATGTGCTCGACGATAAATAAAGATTATTACTGTCAGTACATACCAAAGGTAATCGGAGACCATTCTATCAGCTGAGAAGAGAGACAATATTTGGTAAAGTGGGTAAAGTGATCATAAGTAAGTAGCAGCGGGAACATCAGAGGCTATATAAAAGAGCAGACAGGTGGGAATATGCATGTACTAAATGTTGGGTGGGGTGAAGATCAGAGGGAAAGGATGGTATACATTACATTTGCGGGGAGGGGTGAGGGTCAAAATGAGGGGCGCGGGCAGCGCGAGTTGTCTTACAACCGCCTGCACTAAGAAGTTATTAACCCTTAGAGTGCTAATCACAGGTATAGTCATTTTGCACATTACCGTTCAACATATAATTGTTAAAAGATGCAAATTCCTCATGAAAAAACCCTTTCATCAAAATGCCAACAACCTAGTCTAAAGCAAAAAAGTAATCTTAGTCAACAACTTTCCTCATTGCGCGCAAAATGTCCCAAGGAAAACTGTTGACTTCGTCTCAAATAAACGCTTTAAAGGTTAACAGCACAGTGCCTAGGTGCATTAATCATCATGCTTGTGCCTAAATGGTGTGAAGTCAACATTCGCCCATAATGGCTTTGTCAACTGATATTATGGATAACACAATATCATGCACTGTCAGCACTAACACCGCTGCAAACACTTAGGAATAACGCGTGACCTGCCGGAAATATTGTTTACAAGGACCATATATATTAGGTTCCCCTGGAAATAGATACTGTATGCAATTTAATTCACCACTGTATACTTATATCACACGGACTATTGGCAATATCATTTTTGATTGATATTTGTGTTTAGTTTTTATTTATTTATCTTTTATTTATTTATTTATTTATTTATTTATTTATTTATTTATTTATGTATTTATTTATTTATTTATTTATTTATTTATTTATCAACACGAAACTCACATTCTAACCATTTTCAATTGCAAGTATCTATCTATCTATCTATCTATCTATCTATCTATCTATCTATCTATCTATCTATCTATCTATCTATCTATCTATCTATCTATATATCTATCTATCTATCTATGCCTGGTTCAGAAATACACGAAGGATGTAGCACCGTTGCACCGGACTGGATGTGACCGTTCTGTGGTTGAAGCTTTGCGTGTTCACAATAGCTTTTTTTTCATACAGATATAAGAATACAAACATTCAAAACATCGATGACAATAATTTGGCTTAATATGCGCCAAAATGTACGGAAAAGTAAAGGTCTGTCTGCACTTCCGCTGTCTATCAACAACCTCCCTGTCGGTGCATGTCTGACTGCCTGTATGTATGTAAGCATGTGTGTCCGTCTGATTACTTCTACAATGTATGCTGCACTGTGTGTACTGCTTCCCGAAATGCAGGGAACTTTTGCTCTAAATTAACAGCAATGGCGAGGATCCTTTGAAAACACTCTTCAAATCAAGAAAGGTACAGTCACAGACATACATTGAAACATCGGTGACCAATCAGACGTGATCGAGGCAAATTGTGATAGCACATGAGCTCGTGTGATACGCCAGTGTAACATGCTGGCTTGCCATTACCATCCAATAGGCCCAAGTGCAACTAATCTGTTAGGGATGGTTCCTACATTATCATCATTTTTTTTAATTAGTACTTAGGGTACCAATTTCATGACCCCCCCCCCCACCATAAGTACTTAAAAACGATGATTTAAAAAAAAAATCATAGCAAAATTGCACAAAACAGGCAAAAATTGACGACCATCTTCCATATTCTGTGAAAGTGTACAGACCAATTTAAACCCCTCCCCCTTGCTTACTATTGGTACAAATTCAAAATTGATAAAAATGATGAACCATCCCTTATGCTACTTTCCTCTGTCAGCTTCTGAATATCGTGTCATATAACGAAATGGAGCTATATCATTAATCCTTTAAGACGAGATATCTCCCACACAAATGTTTAAAGCTGCTTACAATGTTAGTACTCTCAGTAAAATTGGGTGCCTTTAGGGCTGCACCAGATATAGTCAGGGTTGGAACGGGCGTCTAGGCCCAGGGAGCGGTGCGTAATTTTCGTCATGTTCGAGGACAACGAGGTTCTAAAGAGTAAGCATGTTTGGGCAATCATGGTATCTGCGAAAATATAGGGGTACTAACTGAAATGCAATACACAGATCGCTAATATATATGTCTCTCTCTCTCTCTCTCTCTCTCTCTATCTCTCTCTCTCTCTCTCTCTCTCTCTATATATATATATATATATATATATACATATATATATATATATTTATATACATATATATATGAAAATATGTGTTTTGGCAGGACTAATTCTATTTCATTATGGAAAGGAAGGCAAAAACAAATACGGTCACCATACCTGCGTTCAGATGAGGGATGGTCACACACACAACAACAGCAACAAGGCGGTAAAGAAAAAGCTATTCAAGCACACACTGCAAAAGTACCGTAAAATTTCCCCAACACAATAGTAATGGGAGGGTCTTAATTTTTGTAGAAAGCAATTAGTCCTCTTGTCCTTGGCCCGGGAAGGTCCAAATGTTGGCACATAGACAAGAGCAGATACTGCTGTGGCCCTTGTTAATAAGTCTTGTCATTCCTATCTCCACATGATAATATAGGCCTATATGTTTGATTTGAACTGAATCCTTCTCCAAGCAATCCTAGAACTCTGTCAGCGTGAAATTCCAAATTCCTTGAAAGAGAAGCCTCCATGAACTGTTGCACATTTCTCAAGCAAGTAGGCCTATGTCTCTAACATTGCTTCCAGTTCACAGCGGTGCAAACATGCTAGTGTGTCACACAATTTTAGATGATACCAAAATAGCACCGATGTTAATAGCGCAACGACCGCTGGCTTTGAAGGACTTTTTTGAGCCTGCTCCCTCCCAAAAAGAAGAGCCACAGTATTTTTGCTAGACCTAAGTCAAAAGAAGGAAATATACAAACAGCTTGTGGGAGGGACATGGAACTCTAAAATTTTTAATGGGTTTGGTGGCCTGAAAACAAATGGATGCCAAGGGAAGGTAGGGTTTTGTATACAGCTGTCCAGATGGTTAGGGATGGAAAAAATATAGAACAAGTTCTTTGGAAAAAGCTATTATGCATGGCAGCAATTCAAATAGAACGGAAGGACAGTCGACTACGCCTATATATCTATTAGAAAGACTGATGGCCCTTGCTTGGGACATAAGCCTTAGGCTAGTCTTATAACAGAAAGTAGACTTACGCATTAAGTTTCGTCATAAGTGAGCCGAATTTGTGTCATTGATTTCCGGTCGAATGGTTATATATGACGTCATTAGTGATGCAACACACAAATATACGTATAACTGAATATATATGGCACTCCCCCATGCCGTGTCCCTGCAAGCAGTTGACAGACCATAGGAACATGTTATTGCCCCTCCATGACCATGCGAAGTCTAGTTTTCTCATCGTTCAGCTGTCTGCTTGAATAGTAGGTCTGTCAGTTAAATTACAGGTATGTTATATAGAGTTATAGAGCTATTCTGCGTAGAACTGTATGCTATGACTAATAATGAAACTTCTGGTCACCTTCTGACTGGCATAGAATTTGAAGTTACTACGGTGATCTCATAGGGCAATATAATAGTAAATGAAACCTTTACACTTCATACAGGCAGCATACATTTTGAGTGAAATTTACTTTTGAGTAGACCTCAAAATAGTCAGATGGTTTGCCACAGCTTTGATTTGAACATATTTTATTTCAAAAGCAATTAGGAAGCAAGCAAAGTTTAAATTGACAGGTCTATATCGTTATGACAACTTTGGTGTGGCCTATTCAACATCATTATTCATATGAGCTAGATAAAAGGAGATTGATATTAATGTACAAAATTAAAAACGATGAAGCACCCTCATATTTACAAGATATTATTCCATATTAAATGAATACCAGAACTTATAACACTGGGTCCTGTCAAAATATGACACATGCTAGAGTCAGAACAAACTTCTACTGTGAGTCTTTCTTCCTTCTACCATCCGTTTGTGTAATGAGTTACCCTGAGGTGTTGGACATGCTGAGCATGTCTCAATATTTACGAAATATTTAGACAAAATTTATAAAATTACACCAAAAAATCCACGTTTTCTACTGGGAAATTGTTATGTATCTATTTTACATGCAGACTCCGCATGGGCTGCATCCAGTTGAATACACATTTATTCCAATTGGGGGTGAAAGAATCGAAGTCCTGATTATGTGGCACAGAGAGAAAGGTACATATGTTTAAACATAATGGTAAACCATACATAAATATTAATTCATATACAAAGAAAGCATACTGGTCACACAATAAATATTCAAAAAGTAACGTTAAATCTTACACTGTTGAAACTTTGATAGATGCTATAAAATTTCTCTTGGATAATACTTTTGTTCAATGCGGACCACTGGTTTTTCAACAAATAAAAGGCATTCCAATGGGTAGCAACTGCTCCCCTTTACTGGCAGATTTATATTTAACCTGGCTTGAATTTAAGTACATGAATAAATTGATGAAAAAGGACTTTCAAATGGCTACAAAATTATCAAACAACGCAAGATATATTGATGACATTGCTTGTGTAAATGTACAAAATTTCAGTGAAATTGCTAAAGAAATTTACCCAAAAGATATCCCTTTGGAGGGTAACAATTCAGATGGTTTCAGAGATGTGTTTTTGGACTTGGATATTCAGGTCACTAATGACAGGTTTTGTATTAAAGTCTATCACAAAATAGATGAGTTTAACTTTGAAGTAGTTAATTATCCTTTCCCGGACAGTAATATTTCCGATAATATTGGATATAATACATTTTTGTCACAAATTTTGAGATTAGGTCGTATTTGTTCTAAATTTCAGGACTTTGCATCAAGAACCAAATTTATTTACAATAAACTTGAGTCAAGAGGATTCAAAGGTGTACTTTTGATCAAATATTTCTACAAATTTTGCTGTAAATATCCCGAGATGGTTAGAAAGTTTGGCTTCAATAATTTTAGAGATTTTAGACTTGCCTGTTTTGCTACTTAATTTCATCTTTTGACACCATTATGTTTAAACATTCACCTTTCGGACATTTTAGGCTAGCTTGTTTTCTGTTAGGTAAACCCCCAGGGGCTACAGGTAGCAAGAAGCGGCCTACGACAGTTACAAGCTTGCCTAATTGTACTTGATATCTGGTTAATATTTTCATTGCATTCTTTTGACATAAATACAAAAGACTTCCATTCTTTTTTGACTTGCCCTATAATTCTACTGTTAACATCCAAAGATTATTAGAAAGTCTGGCTACAATAATCTACAGTTTTTAGACTTGTCTGTTTTGCTACTTAACTTTATCTTTTGGCATCTTTCTGTTTTAATATTCACTATCAGACATTTTAGGCTTACATGTTTTCCGTTAGGTAAACCCCCAGGGGCTACAGGTAGCAAGAAGCGGCCTACGACAGTTGCATGTTTGCCTAATTGTACTTAAGATCCTGTTAAGAAAAATTGTTTTGATAGCATGTTTTTGGCATAAATGCTAATGACTTCCATTCTTTTCTGACATGCCTAAATGCACATTTACTCACTATTAAAAAATTACTCAAAATTGACAGTATTTTCTCAAGTGTCAAAAACCTGACACAGTAAGTTGACACATTGACTCAGGGTTGGCAGTTAAATAGAGCTTAATTGTTTGAGGAGTAGGTGTCATCATGGAGTTTGTTTTACATCTCTGGTACAGGATGTACATTGTTGCAGTCCTTGTTAGGATTTTCCTTGGTCTGTACAGGTGGTCTAGCTGCAACTGTTTATTTTACAATCACTGGGACTGAATATAATGCCCCAGCTTGTTTCCACCTCAGTTAAACATTGGAGGATGGTAATTAGGAAAAGCTGTCCAGCTAGAAAGGGTACATTTTGGTTCAGGTGTAAGTCAAATTGTTCTTATCTGAACCTGTACTATGAAAATTTGGTAATTATGGTTTGTTTGACAGGTAATCTTCTTTGATATGAAGCTCTGCATTTACAAGCAAAACTTCACATATTTAGCTAATTCATCAATTGCCACGTTCATATTTATTCATTATTATGTGGGTTGTCTTTGCTGAATATTTAGCTTAGGCAAGGAGCCGCTACTCAGAGAGACGTGTACGGGTAAAAGGCTCCGAAACATGTTGAGTAGTTACCCGCTGAAGACCCTTTAATTTATTTGGGCTGATACAGCCTATGTCAAAATTTTACAGAGGAACGTGTGCAATATAGACAATAGTAATTCCACATATATACAGGTTAGACAGGGACAGGTTAGCTTATGGAGAGTAAAGAGTTCGAACTGCGGAATAGGATATTGACTACTAGGAAGTGGTTCTGGGCAAAAAGACACAAATACAATATATATATATATATATATATATATATATATATATATATATATATATATATATATATATATATATATATAAATATATATATATATATATATATATCACTTTTCTTTAACTGCCCGAAATACTATTCAATAAGAATCGACTTACACGAAACTGTTGTCAGAGCGGCTTCTTTCAATCTCAAACTTTATTTTATGGTTTAGAGGTATGTTCATATGTTGAAAATTCGAAAATATTCTCAGCAGTCCACAGTTTCATGGAAAACTCAAAAAGATTTAATCCCCCATAAGTATATATTTCTCACACGACTATCATGGGTATCACACACGACCAGTCTACTAGTATGTATGTATGTATGTATGTATGTATGTATCTATGTATGTATGTATGTATGTATTGTTCAATTCATTGTTCTGTCCCAGCCTTGTACACTGTAGGCGTAGAACCCTGTATCTGTGGTGTTCTATCTAATCCCCTTCAAATAGTTGTGTGTCGTTCTTGCTACTTGTTTACCTTTATCCTGTATCGTCTCCTCCCGTCCTTCCTATTGAATGTCCTATTTTGTTAGCTATCTATCTTTATTTTTGTTACAGCGAGAAAAGTTTGCATAGGGCAAAGCTCTTTTCTCTAATTGCTTAATGGAGTGTGTTTAAATCATAGGCTATTTCGTGGATAGCCTTTCAACCACGCCCCCGCTATGACTTTTTACAATAATCCTAACCGCAGAACAACCTAATAAAGAAACGTGATTTTGCTGTCCATGCAAAATGAGAAAGAAAGGTGACCGAAACGACCTTTAGTGTGAAAAAAGGTGTATCTTTAACCATTTAACGCAAAAACGTCTAACCAGCAAGCTCAACACCCCCCCCCCCAAAAAAAAAATTTCATAGTGCTACCACAGTTAAAATAGCAAGTTTGCCGTGCTGCAGCGCCCGCTGAATTCGTGACGATGCTACGTGACGTCACGTGCGGCGTTTGCCTCAAGGAGGTGCTGAGGAAAGTTACAACAAAAAATGGTTATTATTTAAAAAACGCAAAGGTTCAAGCCCTAAGTTAGGTTGCTTATCATATTTATAAGTACAATCTCTATCTGTCTGTTACCTATCCTTCAGTGTAGGCCTAGGTATTGCATTACGTAGTACCTTTCTCGAAGATATAATAATAAAACCAGCCAAGTGGATGAGACGAGTCAGTAGACTGGCCTCGTTCCCGCGGCGGATCACTCCGTGTGCTATAAAGCCTATTTATCCAGTAATTATAGCTGTATCATCCAGAAAAGGTGGAAGATACAGACTGGGTGATAACCCTATCCATATCACCCTAGTGCAAAGGTCAACCTATATCACCACAGTGCAAAGGTCAATCCATAATACCACAGTGCAAAGGTCACTGAGAACTACTTTCCTTCTAAATTCTTGTAGTTGGCGCACGTCAAGCATGTAGTTTTCAAATGACCCAATTACTGGATCCTGCGTTACAGTTATTCATACACAAAGCTATGCAAAGCCTTGTTTGATGAAATAAACGTTGAAACTGTTTTTAATTGTCTTTTTTTGTATTGAACGATGAAAATAAAATTACAGCTATAATTACTGGATAAAAGTAAAACCAGCCGCTTAGAGGAGACTCGTCAGCAGACTGGCCTCGTTTCCGCGGCGGATCACTGCTCATGCAAGCACTAGGAGTGATCCGCCGCGGGAAAGAAGCCAGTCTGCTGACTCGTCTGCTCCACTTGGCTGGTTTTACTAATAAGTACAAACTACCTGTCTGTTAACCATCCTTCAGTGTAGGCCTAGGCATTGCATTACGTAGTACCGGTACCTTCCCGAATAAGCCCAGGCTAAGTGTAGGCTATGTCTGACCTGTTCAAATGGAAATGCCAATAAAGTTGAATGACGTTAATAAAGTTTGAAGTCCAGAAATGAAAACAAACTCTCTGTACTAGGCTTCTACAAGATACAAGAGAAAATCATATCAGACTTGAAAAATATTATCCTGTTGTAGAGTAGGCCTACTTTGTATGGTGGAGCACTGTGTTCCGTGTACTCCCTTACCTTTCAAATGCAGTTGTTTAGACTTAACTAGGGAACTAAATAGCAACCATAACCATGGTAGGCCTACTTGTTTTCACTTAGCCACCTGCATGAACAGCGTCTGACTATTGGAACAAGTACTAAAGTCGGCAAGTATAGGCCTTCCAATGCTTGATGCTCCCCTGCTACTTTCCTCTTTTATAAGTAGGCTTATAACATTCGGCCGGGAATGTGTTCCAAGTATCAGTTAAGGAGAATTGTTGTATCCAGTAGAGTAAGCCCCTACCTTTAATAACCGATTGTCATCATGTTTTTACCATAAGCTCTGCATATCTTATCCATGTAAACAGTTTCAAAGTAACACAACATGTTTTAACTTTTATTCAGTGAATCTGTCTTGCACTTGCTTCAAGCTCCCGTAAGACCCGGGAAACAGCACATTGACAATCTAAGACTAAATATTGGCAGTTGATAAGTATATGGGGACCAGATTGACTTACGGTTGACAATTTTCGACACATTTTGCCTCTGTAATGTAGATAAAAGCGCAGTGTTTCAAGGTCCAGCATTTTTTTTCATACAAAGAATCCCAAACCAAGAAAAAGAGTGAGGCATTCTTCTCATAAATTTAAAAACAAATTGGGATGATGATGATGATGATGATGATGATGATATGATGATGATGATGATGATGATGATGATGATGATGATGATGATGATGATGATGATGATGATGATGATGATGATGATGATGATGATGATGATGAGAAGACTTTTCATAAGCGTGAATACGTCACAGTACGTGTCATTGCGAGGAGTCTCAGAGATACGTTGTTTTTATAAAGTTCCCGGTGCTTCAAAGTGTTTGTAGCTTTGTTGGGCAGTGTCGGCTTATGATGGTACAGGTGAGCGAAAGCGGATATTTTTGCTGTAATTGATAATTCTGGATGTCCTTATCTGTTTCGAAATTGCCGAAATAAATATCACTGTTTGCTTGAAATCTTATTTCGCATATTCCCCTACGAACAAACACATGGAATTTATAGTTCTGCAACATGACGAACTGACGATCAAAGAAATGATACGAGGAACAAAATCTCTAAGACATTCTGATTTATAGATTAGGTCCGTGCTGCATTGGTCGTTCGTCCTTGGCTGTCATTCGTAACTGGAGCGACTTCTTTTGCATGTTGCCCCTTTCATATTATTAAAGACGTGCATACACGTCTGATATTGTGGGGGAATTGCCTTAACTCATTCCATACCAGTCCCTGTTTTTCCTTATATTTGCCTAGATTTAAGACGACAATTGCATATTGAACTTCTTCATGAAAAGAGTTTTCATTCAAGTACCAACATGCCTATAGTCTTAAGTCAGTGGTTCTGGCACTGCCTGGCAAGTCATGCTGCAGCTGCCCTTGCGGCACTGACCAAGGCATGTGACCATAGTATGGAATGAGTTAAAGCAGTTCAATAAAACCTGGACGTCTGTGGGCATATTGCAAGTAATAACAGAGTGTAAAAAAATTAAAGGCGGGAAACGTCTATTTCCTATCTTTCATCAAATGTCCCATGGCCTCACTGCTAGATCTTTGACACATAAGATAAAACCAATATAGTCCCGTTCGCTATTTGTAGCCTGGCACCGTAAATAAGAACAAAGAGTCAGATACTGAAGGACAGATAAAGCAAGGAAATTGCATGAAGTAATTTGATTAGATAGATGGCGGTAATTCCTCCTCCAGGACGGTGAAGCCACGAAACAACAATAAAGATAATATTGACCTTGTGTCATTCATTCTGTCTGCAAACTTCATTGGAATTGAAGACGTATTTTGCATCATCGGAGATTTACTCCGATTTAATATAAGGCTATCCTTCCAGAGATAAAGACCCCGGTCTCCAGTGCCCTATTTTCTTGCTTTGAACACGCTTCGTATTGGTTATTTGTCAGTGGGGACTTCATCTATGCACAATATTCCTCCTTCCACTAGACTTGTCATGGCTTATTAGATTCGACTTCCACAGGCACACAGGATATCCTTATGGCAAAGTCTGGTCATCAGGCAGAAATTACATTGAATATTCTGTTCATTAGATTATCTTTAGGTGAACCGTTCTGTAAATGAATGTTAGATGTTCTTTACAGGCAAAATAATATTGATATCACAAACATTATTCCACATTTTCAACATCAATTTTAACATGCATATGTGTTTGTATGACCACATTATGACTACGCATGACGTCAAAGTGATTTCTAAATCACAGAAAAGTAATGCTGGAGATGGCTATTATACCGAGTATGTATTCGTTGCTTGCACCATAACAACTTTAGCAAGATTTTCTGTTTATAGTGTATGTTGATCTAGAATTAATTTAAATATATAGTTTATCATGAGTTATTTTCTACCTTTATCTGTAACCGTATCTATCCAGTTACGTGTAGTTCAAGTACCGAACTTCTTTTTTTTCTTTCTTTCTTTCTTTCTTTCTTTCTTTCTTTCTTTCTTTCTTTCTTTTAATCAAGGTTTTTTGGAAAAAGCATATATTACACGTGTACAGCAGGATAGATTCTTAAAGTATTATTGAACTAACTATCTGGATGTAAAAATTACCCGCATCTCTTACATTTGCCCCATTGGCCAGCCATTTGGCAGCTACTTTCCGCATCGCTGTAATTGTGGCTTTAGCATATAATGCCAGCAAACTGGCCAAACTAATGGTTCCTGAAACAAGCACAAACTGCCAACTGCCAAAACACCAGAAAATATACACAACGCGTGCAAATTAAATTGTACCAACACTTACAGATTGATCAGTCCCACATAAGCGTACAGTGTAAAGGCGGAGTACGAGGGATAATTGTCTCATTTCTCATGATTAAGTTGCTCGGTTATGCCACAAAGGAGTATGTATCGGCTGACATGCACAAATTGTATGTATACGATATTAAAATTTGACAATACTCTGAGCACCGCTGGGACGGTAAAATTGTACAATATTTCGTAATTGACAACTAAATTACGCTCAAAATCCCACCTCTTCGGCATAGGATGACTGGGTTACGAAACACGAACATTTCCTTGAACTAAATTAGCTTGCAGGTCCAGGACAGTGGTTGATTGATTGAATTTGAGTTCACACTGCATAGGGATATGTGCTCAAAATACCAGTCTGGAGTTTCGTTTTTCATGGGGCCAGAGAATGGCCGCCACCGTTATATACTAACACGATGTGTGTTTGCATAGGCATTGTACCGCTAGTTCACCTGGCCTGGTATCGACCAGCTGCGGACTGTACCTGTTTGCTTGCACTCACATTTTGCTTAAATTGGTATATCCCCTGGAATTGGACTGAGCAAGATCATAATATTGCCTCGTATTGTGTGCGCTCTTTTGAAGAGCTCCCGTGTGTTAGAACAAGAATCAATAGTAATACAAAGCACGGCAACATTTCCCAGCGCTGCCAGATTGTGTTCCTAGCCCAACCAGCCGTTTGTGCATGTGCATGTCCGCAGGCATGATAAAATGTGAATTTTCTTATGGCATCTCGGCCAAAACAAACAAAAAAAATCACACACCCCAAAAAAACAAACAAACAAAACAAAACAAAAAAAACAAATAAAAAACAAAAACAAAAACTAATAAAAAACAAAAACAAACAAAAAAAACAAACAAAAAAAACAAAATAAAAGACAAGAACAAAAACAAAAAACAAAAAACAAAATAAAAAACAAGAACAAAAACAAAAACAAAAAAAACGCAGACATAATAAATAGAATATGCATCGTCCTGTGGCAAACTTTGATATTTCTACTTTGCGCGTTGCTCATTGTGCTTATATTCATATTTGTCCTGAACACGTTCTTTTTCAACCAAGAGCCAATGCAGACATATGATTATGTGTAATTGGAACCAAACATGAAGATGTGGACTTAGGGTATACTTGATTATCATGTTGGTTAACGCTCACCGGTTTTGATGAAGCCTAACAAACACCTGAAACAATGTCAACGTTGTAAATCAAGTGCATGGTTGTCTTCACTTTTTTCGGTCATACAATAATCAAGCTCACCCCAACTACCCTCACCCCCCCACTCCCCCCAACCCCCATCCCCCCCACCCCCACCCCACACACACAGAAATATTGTGTCGGTCAGCCTTCACCGGTTTCGGTGAAGCCTTAGCAAAACCTGAAACAATGTCAACCATAGAAATCAAGCGCATAGTTGTTTTCACTTTTTGTGCAGTGGCTCAATGATTAAGTCCACCTTCACTTTGGCATGCGCACAAAACCCAGCAATCATGTACTGCTTTGTTCAGGTTTCACATCTACATAAATAGGAGAAAAAAAAGTGAATAATGTGCTAATGGTATATTGGTGGTCTGGTGATTAGTAGCATTAAACCTTATAGTTTCTAAATAAACACACGAACCAGTAACCAAACCTTATAATTTGCCACAAAGGAAGGAAAAAATGCACAGTCAGTAAGGCGTTTTGGGAATCCTGTGGCTTCAATAGCCTGGCTGACTGCAACTGCATCGCTGCAGCCATCACCCTATGTTGAACACTAGTTTGTGGTGTTCTGTTTATTTTTACTGAATAGCGCTTTATACCAATACGTTGGAGTATTTAACCTACTCATCTTTATATTGTGCCGACCTACAACTGTCAAAAAGTCTTCATTAAATAAGTTTTACCCGCTTGCTAAATAGCTTGTACTGAGAAATTCCACATGTGTAAACGTGCAAAAAAATCAAATGTTTGACTCTCAGTCCATTGGGAAAACTATTTAAACATCTTATTCCTCATACAACAATTCAGGCAAAACATGCAATGCGTGGTTGAGTTACAATCTTCTTTCCTCGCCGTCTCATATACAGTTTGCCACACAATTTCTGTATTTTTATCTCTCTGCAGACTGAGTCAGCTGCTTTGGTCTCCGACCTCATACTACATTGCTCCTCAGGTGCTTTTAGATGAACCGTCCACCATTAGAATCGTCCATATCATTTTTTTTGAAGAAAATAGGAGCAGACGACATTTGCTACACTGACCCATTTATAGTAATTTTAATGAAAAATATACATGCTAATATATCAGCTCTAGGGTGCCTTCAGGTTTGCCCCAGGTGATTTCAGACAAACTGTCTACCATTCGATCTGCCCATCTTATTTTTGAAGAAAATAGGAACAGACGATATTTACTACACTGACCAATTTTCAGCAATTTTAATGAAAAATACGCATGCTGATACATCGGCTCTAGAGTCCCTTCAGGTTAATTTCAGCAGCAAGACAATTATGTATAGGTTTTTCCTTCTGAAAGTGCCTGTGCAGTACGTTACCACCTAACATCTGCGCAGTCAGTGTTGACCAGATAAAATCTGCTGGCTCACTCAGGATTTGATGGGAATTGGATTCAAAGAATCAATTTTGGGAAATTTATACTACATATGAAATCGCAATGCCATGTAATGGGAGAATACGTCTATTCTATACGACCATCCTCCAATCCGTATTTCTCATCAAGTTGACATGCCTGAATGATGTTTACATGCAGAAGGGCAAATAAAATTCTATGGAGTAAGCGCATGCGTATGCATTCAGATCAGATGAAGTCAAATCTAATCAGCTCAGAAAGAATATGACTGATTACATTGTAGTATTTTGGTGTAAAGTTTCGGACAAACTTTGCTCAAGATGAACTAATAAACATGTTTTTGCAGTTTGAAGAGTGAGCACTCTGTATTTTCGGGACAAATGGATTATAGCTTCTAAATAATATAAGTCAAAATACAATCTACGCTTGTAACTGTCATTTTAGTCTTTGTTTGTTGTGTTGTAAAATTCCTGTGCTTTTTCTACCTAACAACTTACCACCTGGTATTCATAAAATTTGAGCTCGTGTTGATAGATTCTGTTCATTGGTTACCTTGCAAAATTAAAGTTTGTATTGTACATCGAATATCAGCAGTGTGATCGACATGCGCCCTTATCTTCCCAGGCTTGTTCACCAAAGCGCAGGCACTGATCATACATACCCAAAAACAATACACATTGTCTTTACGTGAGCTCATGTGTTCAATAAGTCTGTCAGTGATATATATATATATGTATATATATATATATATATATATATATATATATATATATACAACTTTCTACACACAGACACACACACTCATACGCACGCACGCACATTAACCTTGCACCCACACAAGATTTCAGATTGACATCCTGTGATTGTTGTAATTGCGGACTCGGCATGATCGATAGGTCACATATACTTATCAATTGCCTGCAGGAACTGATTATTTGAACACCGACTTGTCCTAAATAGAAGCATAAAATCCGAAATCTCAAGATAGGAGTTTTCTTCAAAACGTGAAATCGTGCCTACCAATTGCATTTAACAGCTCATGCACATTCTAGAATGTATACCAACCTACCTACCTACCTACCTGCCTGCCTGCCTGTCTGCCTGCCTGCCTACCTGCCTACCTACCTACCTACCTACCTACCTACCTACCTACCTACCTACATACATACATACATACATATGTATATATATATAACAAATCCTTGACATCCAAGACATATTAAGCCAGATAGTCTCTATAATCAAGCAAGAAGAATTTGTACAATAGTAGAACACACAAAGTGGAGGGAAAAATGCACAGATGAACCCAATGGATTCTTCAAAACTTGGGAGTTATACAAATTCGCTAATTTCAAATGGGATACGCGGAGCATTAGAGGAACCACAGGTAGAGCCTGGGACACCACAGAATAAAGCATCCATGGCAAAATAAGACTTTAATCCTGATTTCCACGTAAATTCCCACAAATCTGGCAATATTACCGAAAATGCCGGCCACCATAAAAATATCAGAAATGGATTGTGGGCTGCACAGAAATCTAAAGAAACAAAATCTCAATTTAAGTCAAAGAGAGCCCCGAACTTCACAGCAAATATTGACAAAAGCAAGTTTTAGTATGAATGAAGACTTCCATCCAGTCAGCACCATGTGCAACTTGCCACGACACAAAAACTGCCTGCACATGTTCGGACTGATGTTATATAGCTTAGGATATATTAAGAACATTACCTGCCTACCGGATCAAAACACAGATGGGTTCTTTAAGCATAAATGCGATTTACGCAATTGTTTGCAAGGGATGTAATGAAATTTATATTGGATCAACTGGCAATAAACTCTTGAAAAAAAGAGAGCATCCAAGAGACACGACAAATCAGACCGAATGAACGCACTGGTAAAATGTTATAAATACACCCCATTCTTTGTGTGTCCATTGTTTTTTCCGACTAAAAAGTCACTGATAGAAATCGGGAACAAAGGGAATTTCTTTGACCGTCAGGGAAAGTATAAACCTACGTTGAAAAGAAACCTACAGGCTAAACAGGATGATTACAGTTAGGCTTATTGTTATAACGACAAATCTGATTAATAATTATTGAGGAAGTGATCTCATGCAAATCGTAAAAAATGTCTTAGCGTCCTCACTTATCATATACCTTTAAATGATAAATAACACATTATTCTATGGTTGAGGGCGCATTATCATTTTACAGAGTGAAATTCCAAAGTAGTAACTCACAGTAGGTCACATGACCTCAACATTGTTACAAGTAAATTGTGACGTGCCTGCATCACTGACGTGATGTATTGACATTTTGACAAAATCAAATGTGCGCTAACGATATTGGTGTTGAAACTAGGCCTGGGGCATATTGTTTTGCATGAATACCCATTTGAGCACAGAATAAACAAAATCTTACATGTACATGGCGGGAGAGTGAGTTACTACTTTTCTCGCACTTGGGATCATCGTTGGTGCGGACAATCAATCCTTCCCTGCGGTCACTCGTTATTTTCCCCACAAACAACGATCCCTCGTGAGAGAAAAATAGTAACTCGTTCTCAGTCATGTAAGATTTTCTGTGCATCACTGACGTAATGATGCAGAGCAAGAAAGTATCACCGGTACGTGATAAACGAACGTGCGTGATTATTACAAGTGAGCTCTACATGCTTGAAACGTAAGAAAGCATGAAGCTTGAAAGTCGACAAAAATCGTAACACCGGTACCGCTTAAGACCGTAAAAATGGTCTAAGGTTGTTTGTTTTTGTATGTATATATATATATATATATATATATATATATATATATACACACATATACATATATGTGTGTGTGTGTATATATATATGTACATATATTGACAAGAAAATAAGAAACGCAGTTTCTTTTCTCTGCAATAGTATTTCTTTTCCCAAATTTATTATTTATTCCATCATAATAAATATCTTGTTGTCTTACAGTAACATAATGCATTCGCATTAAATGTCAAGATGAACTACGGATACTTATTTGCAGTAGTCAAGTTTTGCTTTACATTACATCTTTTATGGAGATGAACGTTTGAATTGTGCGAGTTAATGACGCTTGCCAAGTACCTGCTTTTATCACAGTGGATGATACCACCTCGCTTTACGCTGGGTGCAATATGTTACCGAAACCATTTGTCAACACTGAATAATTATTTGTGCAGGAACACAATTATATTGTCAAAGAAAGAAATAATAGAATTGTGATGGTATGAGGGGACAAAATGATCACGAATAGGGCACGATTTTAATACAAAAATATGCTATATCTTCGCTGGGGATAGAAGGCATTTTTGCAGGGAAATATTATTTCGTTCTAATGAAATAGCTTTGTGACGAAAGGAGCTCAGATATTTTTCCATCATGTCTATCCATTTCTACTGCCCCAAATAAAGAATCAAATGAGCCTTAATTTTGGTTGTTTTTCGTCGAAAAGATTGATACAGAATAATATCTCGCGTGGACCTACAGATCAAGTGACGAAAATTGTCTCTGTTAACATGTCCACGCAGACAGTAACAAAATATACAGCTTCCTCTTTGTTTTTATATCCATATCAGTAGCAAGCCTCCTCTTTGTTCTTAGATTCATATCAGTAACAAGCTGCCTCTTTGTTTTTATATTCATATCAGTAACAAGCCTCCTAATTTGTTTTTAAATCCATATCATTAACAAGCCTCCTCTTTGTTCTTATATTCATATCAGTAACAAGCTGCCCCTTTGTCCTTATATTCATATCAGTAACAAGCCTCCTAATTTGTTTTTATATCCATATCATTAACAAGGCTCCGCTTTGTTCTTATATCCATATCATTAACAAGCTCCCTCTTTGTTCTTATATTCATATCAGTAACACGCCTCCTCTTTGTTCTTATATTCATATCAATAACAAGCCTACTCTTTGTTCTTATAATTATATCAGTTCTGCTGGGTGTTTCCAATGAGAAGATTGGCTTGTTACTTTAACCGTATGTGCCCACCTTTCGAGTACGCATAGATTGGTGGGCGTCCTGATAGTTTAAAAACGCAGTACAAAATCCACTGATTGCTCTATAAAAGTTACAAAAAATGCAGATACTCATCGACCCTAGGTCAAGTGCCAATGGTCTTTTGTAAACGATGCCATCTTCACAAATGTACTATGTTACTGGTTGTATGTATGTTTGTTTGTTTGTTTGCTTTTTGGCAACATATTATAGTAGTTTTGTTAGTAAATCTATCATTCCATGCGAATGTATATTTGCAATCGATAGGGAGTTGACTGTATCAAACAAAATATCTAAATTATCTACTTCATATGTACCTTATATATTTACATATTCATTATGACGCGTTCAGGTCCATGCGTTCCACGTTCAATACCACAGCTATTAACGTACATCCCTGAATAGCTGAACGGTTCTTATAGCTACTGGAATTTACAAGAATCTTCACACGTTTCCGATATACGTTTCTCAAGATTATGTTGCAGTGTGCCACGCAGCATAAGAACAGTAAACTGATAAGGCTTTTGACAATGGCAGTTTCGATGCATTATAGGTGAAACCACAACTAAATATATGTAGGATAGTGGAGGCAGTTTTCGGTCGGAGGCACTTTTTGGTGACCTCACCCATTCATTAACCGTGCTGCACACCCGTCACATCATTCGATAATTTGGTCTCATGTTGCGTTCAGCAGCAAGATTCCGGTCACGGGCAAGATTTTTAGACCAAGCAGCTCCAGTTATTGTCGCAAAATTTTCTCTTTTTCCCTTTTCTGTTCATTTCCGTATGCCACCATTTTGTTTTTACAACCAGGGTGTAAGGACCAAGAAACAAAAAGTGGTCAAATCTACGGGAAAGTCATGTTACCCTTCAAAAGCAGACGCCAGTCGGATCAGGGAAATTCCAGAGCTTTCATATAATTCATGGACCCACACCTCCAGCCCTGGGGTGTTGGTCCATTTTGCTGAATGCAGTTACAATGCAGAGGATTAATAGAAAGAACAACTGTAAGGCTCAATAGGAATCAATGTGTGTCTATTTGCATACACACACACACACACACACACACACACATATATATATATATATATATATATATACATACATGTATATACATATATATATATATATATATATATGTGTGTGTTGTGTGTGTGTATACAAATACATATATACACACACAAATATATATGTATATATATACACATATATATATATATACATATGTATATACATATATATATATATATATATATATATATATATATATATATATATATATATATATATATATATATATATATAAGCAAACAGACACACATTGATTAACATTTAACCTTTCTACTGTTCTTTTTATTAATCCTCTGTATTTTTCAAGAATTGAAATGGGCAAATATATGATTTAAAGACATGGTTTTTCTCGCCAAGGGCCCTCTGATTGGCTCCCCGATAATTGCCGGAATAATAGCTACCAAACGTTTGCGTCCGGCTACCGGAACTGTAACCACTCCGTTCTTCCAATGTGCCACGTGACCAGAAATTGACAGATTTAGCGGGGAGCGTCTCTTTATTAAAGTGTGTGTCAACACACACTTTTCTGTTTTTCCTGAAATTCTTTTTTTCCTTTTTTCTTCATCTTCTTTACCAACAAACTTGTCCGACACTTTTCTCGGACACTATTATACATAGAAACCCCAAACATGGTAAGATTGTACCTCCATACAAAGAGTTTGACCGTTTTAAACAGAGGAATGAAGACGTTTAAAATTATGCAAATTAGGGGCATTTGAAAGTTTAAATCTTGAATATCTTCTACAGAAAAAAAGATAGAGATGTCATTCTAACTTCTACTAGGGGGTTGTTGAGCATTGCGCACCTAATGAATTAAAAATCAAAGTTGTAGCAATTTAAATTATGCTAAATAGCACCATTAGAAATTTTGAATCTTGAATACCTTCAAAGCTCTAATAGATAGAGATGCTATTCCAACTTCTACTCCTGTGTTATAGAATAATTGTACATTGCCATACCAATATGCTTTGAAGACATGCACACTGATTTGCTATACAGCAAATCATCTTTCCTAGTTATATCTTGTTTTTCTGACGACTGGAGGCAGTTTTCGGTCACCTTGAAATTATAGCACAATACGCATATCAAGGTGAGTTGTAATGGAAGAAGTGATGTTTAGTAGCTCCTAACAAAGACATTGACAATGTACAAAAGTTAATTCTCGAATGCGAGGTACCGGAGAGCAAATATGATACGACCGTCATTCAGCTCCAACATGGCAGGTGTGTTCTGTGAACAATTGCAGCATGTAAATTTCAAGCTGGTCACCTGTCAAAATAATCCATTGTTATATTCTCATGAAATACATATACTGTCATAACCAGGTATATTTTACAGGTTTTCAAAAACTTTTACACCAATAAAAGCATATCTGTGCTTTTCGTCCGTATAGACCTGCTGACCGAAAACTGCCTCTGCTCGCTGAAAATCGCCGTTTTGCGCCCTGCAGGGTGTACCAAACAGGAACGCTGTAACGTCACATCGGTCAGTACACTAACAAGTTAGTAGTACCAATGTGAAGTCATGTCCGAAAAATATTTATCAATGCTTCAGGAACTCCGAAGGTATGGATCGACTTATGCTCAAGTGACCGAAAACTGCCTCCACTACCCCAGTCGAATTATTTGCAACGTAGTTTGTTGTTTCTTGAATATGAAATAACAGCAAATTTCGCTCAAGTGGGAAAATGATATAGAATTTTTTATGCTGATTGACAATATTTCATATTGTATATACTTCTATGGTATATGGTCATCCGATAATAAACTACTATGTTCATCAATGGTCAGTGATAACGGCTGTTTGGAATTGCAGCAGCAAGACTGGTTGGCAAACATATACCAGTGAAATATGCGCCAACTGTTCATACACGCCCCCGTGCGTCTATACAAGTTTTTTGTTTGTTTTTTCCCGTAAACGGAGCTGATACATCAGTTCTCCTAGTTCAGATATCACTGATATCCATTACGCTTTGCTCATTTTTTTCTGTATCTGCAGAGGGCAAGGCTGCAACGCGCCTCGTAGCACAACCTCGTGATGCTGACTATATGCACTTAGTCCACTCTATATATATCTGTACCTGATGACATCTCACGCAAGCTGCATCACCCCACAGCTTCACAAATTTACTCCTCTGTCTTCTGTTTGCGTGACAGCAATTCATTTTTAAAAATGACAACATTAAATGATAGAACTGTCGCCAAACTGGCCGCGAGCCGCCCTTCACATTCGCTTTTTTGTCTCTGTTTGTGTATTTTGAATGTGCTACGTCGCTTCAAGTCCATAGCATTCTCAATTTTCCTTCACAATATTCACTTCAAAGTAGCCATTTTTTCAGCAGTAACGACACAATATATCACATACATGGCATCAACAGTTCCAGTGGTATGTAACGGATCAAATGTTTTAGTGTAAAATTGAGGACAAAATGAAAAGAGTACAAAAAGAATGTTTTTTTTTTGGGGGGGGGGGGTATATTTGTCTAGGCATGAATCTAATAAATGACATTTTTGGTTCGGTCAATTTCAAATATTCAGTATATATATTATGTTTACCAAAACGACTTTTTTTTTAATTTAGCGTGCACCTGCTCTCAATGGAGTTGTCATTGCATGTCCGAACAATAGCACAGTATGGCAATCGTCCATGTAATTCTGAGGGACAGTATCCGGTCATAAGTTTCAGGTGCAATGAACTGGAGGTCATGGAATCTTACATCTGCATTTGTTTCTGTAAGCGGCGCTTGTACAATACTGATACAAAATCAATGTAATAAAAGTATAGACCCTGGAGACTTTCAGGTATTTGTAACAGACATGTACAGGTAATTTTGTCCACTATGTAATGTCCACATTATTTAATTAGAACAAGAGAACCTGGTGGTCATTATTCTGTTTTTCTGTGGGTTAAACAAAACTGGAAAAAATCGCTAACATTATATATATATATATATATATATATATATATATATATATATATATATATATATATATATATATATATATATATATATATTTATATATATGTATATATATATATATATATATATATATATATATATATATATATATATATGCTACAGTTTTAAAGTGTCCTGTGGTAATGAAACTGCTTTAAAGCTCCTATATGCATACGTGTAAACGAGTGTGCATCATTGAAAATAATGGCGGTTTCAACAAAATGTAACTCGTTTGCCGTCGGCGGCGGTAACATTCAGTCGACATTAATTAGTGCAATGACCTAGAGGTTTTCTGCTCCACCAACATACTCGGATATTGGCAAAGTTAGATGATCATTTATTGCTGTGTTGCAAAAAAAATCATCATCCGCATGATTCGAAATTTCTTGTCTTGCGCCCGGATGCATGTGCCCACTGTTAGGCTCTTGTACACGCCTACCATCATGTTCTCCACCAAGGTTTCGGTCGATGTTATGTTCTCCTTCACTACAAGATGGCGTTACTGTATTGGTGCGGGGATGCACAAGTGCGATCCTGTTCTTTTGTGACGGCTTCATATCTGCTTCGCCACCTGGCGCCAGTTTGCAGTCTAGCCCTTGCATGGCTGACTCGGACGAACTGGAACAGCCTGCAGGGTTTATGCGGGCTTTCCGTCGTAGACTATCGAAATCCACTGTTACTATATTTTTGTCCCGAGACGTAGGGAAGCCGCCTGCAGAAATAGAAATAAAACGGATGAAAACATTTTTTTGATATTCTGATGTTAAATAATTGAAATTAATTTGGCGTTAAAGCTTGAAACAGATGATCAAAATAGGACTGATCAACCTATATTTCACAACTCATCACCTCAAAGTCCGTTTGCTTGTGCTGGTAAGATTTAATATATTCCTTAGGTGACTGAGATCACAGAGAAACACACTCAACTTGCCTGCAACATGAAGATGGATCATTACGGTATGAAGTTTATGCTTCAACTACAGTCAGAGAAATAATGGGTGATACATGGCAGCGATAAGAGTTGTGTACCATAACAGGTTCAAATTCTACACCATTGTTCCTTTGCACGGAAGCGCCAAATTCGGTTCCCAAGACCAGACTGCCATACTATTTCTAATGGCGTACCACACTGACACTAACCATACGTACCAGGTTCAGAAGCTGTAAAAAAAAAAAAAAAAAAAAAAAATGTCCATTTTTACACAATGCGTGCAGTAGTTGTCAAGCTTTGCCCTTGGCTGGGCTCGTCGCCAATAGCTTGTGTTCAGAACCAATTCATTGGAACTCAAAATGTCACCAAGCAAGCATAAATTTCACTTGATCTAAAGTTTGTGGCCTTTTAGTTGTTTTAGGTATAATTAACCCTATAACTAAACTTCTGTTTTATTTTATTTTCATTTTTAAGTGCAGGCTCGGGTGATGTTGCAGATTCAAATAATTTTGAATAATGTGAAGTTCCTGCTTTCAAAAAAAAGTTTCCTTTGCGTATACATAGCCGCTATCTTGTATAAACAGTCACAATTGAGAGAAAAGCAAATCTTTTCTCGAGTGATATAAGTTCTTATGTTTCGCGAAACTTCAATAAGACAGCTGCTGTCACAAACAGTGACTTACAAGTTCAAGATTTGAAAACATCATAAACTGCTTTCTTATCAGATAAAATTACATGGTCAAATATGCAATTTGACTGCATTGTGCTGGTCTGTCCTACATGACACCATATATCTACCGTTCATCTGCTGGATTTATTATCGGTCAAAAGATCACTGAGGCTATAATTATAAAGATTACTGTCTTTCATCGATGGGTCTTACACTTTGCCAAGAAACAAGAGCGGATTTTGTGGGTTTGTGTGTGTGTGTATGTATGTGTGTTTGAGTGTGTGTCTGTGTGTGTGTCTGTGTGTCTGGACAATTTGTATCAATTTTTCATCAGTTACATCTGTTTTATCTCCCGGGATTCATGCCACTGTTGCCGTAACTTTAAAGTATGCATCCATGTAGGTTATCCTTCCCCCTTTCCTACGCAATCCCTTTTCTCCAGAAAGTGGGTGGGTGGGAGCGGAAAGGGAGACAATCATTATGCCCCCAGCTGCACGCGGAGGTGATGCACTACATTTTACGTGCACTCCGCTGTGAATGCCAAGAGCTCGGTTTTCCTTCGAATATCTTTTAAAATTTGTTTTGTAAAAGTCATTCTGCCTGCTGATCGGTACTCCTCAACATTTCAGCATTGGCACAAGATTCATAACTTACTGAGAAAACTTGCACCCCATAGCTTCATTTGAAGATTACATGTTGTCAGTATGCCAGCATCCTAATTACCTTCGTCATTTTCGCTCTCACTGTTGGAAACATCGGCCGAGCATGCACTATCCGATTCGCGGCCCATAACCATCATTGGACGCACATCCTGCAATCATTCAACAATGCTCTATTGAAGACAACAATTATAACTATTGCATAAACCAAAATTGCACAATTCACGATGGGATGACACGGGTTCGGACGACAATAAACAAACGCATTTATAAAAATAAGCACACTTTTGACTCAGAGACCGCTCTCTTTCATGTTGTGAAGTATTATTTTCCAAGGTGGTTGTTTATGCCTCAAGGCATCACAAGAATAGTCTGGGTTAATATCTGCGTACTAAAAATCACTAAATTCATCTGAATAACTTTATACAATCAACACGCATATCACAAATGGTCAAAACTTGAACAGTAACATGACAGTAACGAAATAATTCCATAGATGTACTTTAAGGCGATGTTGAACATAACTGATATGACCACTCAATGGCAGTCAGAACTAAGTCAGTGCCATCCATCTCAATACCCTTCTGTGTTTCATCGACAGAGCAGTCCCGAGAAAGCCTTGCGCGGTGCAGACACTTTACAAAGCTATTTAACGCGCACAACGAGTAAAATATACGAAGCAAAATATAGTCAGCAAAGTTGAAGCAACTGAAAATAGTAATAAGATTGTGCTTGGAGGTCAAAGAGTAAGAATATCAAAAGAGACAAAAATGAAACATGATAATGATGAAAAACACATTCAGGACGAGATATAAATAGTTGGAATAAAGAAGTATACACCACAACAATGCACGTGAAGCACAGCAGAAGCACAGGCATTGATATGCTTGTCTTACGGCTGCTTACCTGCGAACTGGCTCTGCGTGGACCATGGCTCCGACCAGACTTTCGGGTAGCACGGTCGACTGTATTCATCTTGTTTGCATACATCGGGCTGTTCACCCCGAGCCGCACCCGCCTGCTCGGGCTGCGCAAGAGTGCCCCGTTGGTAAGGACTTGGCAGCGGCTGTTTACGTTAAATCCCTAGAAAATATATTATGGTATAGTGTGCTCATTGAGGGCTCCCTCATCCAGGTAGACCAAGTCAAAAACATTCCTCACAGTGCTACCTTGTCAGTAGTTTCAGCCGTAGCAATCCAAGCAAAAGGTTCGCGAATAGGTAGGAAGAACTCTAGAGGCACCGTCGTACCCATGCATCCATGCGTTAACGCCGCCTAGTGGCAAGAGTCGCATTCCAGTACGGAAAATGGTCATTCCAGGCAGTTAATTCACTCATCACGCAAAATTAGAATGACATGCAGAGAGTAGATATTATCTTCCTTTCACAGATTTTAGTTTTGTCCAACCAGTGTACTATAGATGTCTATTTGTCAGAACCATCTAAGCCTACCATACATATACCAGTCGAGTCGAGGACATGAGTTAGCTGCCAACCTGCTGTTAGGTACGACAGACTGCAGTAAAACATGCACACCTGTTTAATGAAGACACACTATATACATCTAAGAATTCCCCAATTTCACAGTCAAATATATTGAACAACAACACTGTAAAGCGTCCGCTATTGTACCCACAATGGGTCATCTTTCTTTGTTTCGCCCTTGCACCTTTAGCAACATACCACGTTGAATTTAACAGCAAATTCAACACGACACAACACATCTGAGAACTCACGGGGTTGAAGTGCTTTTGCTAAAATTTTGGTACGTTTTTACTCAGGTTTGGTTTTAACTAGGTCAATCGAAGTGGTCAAATATTTCATTTTACCAACTTATTTGTACTTTGAATATATATATATAAATATACCCTTTAATTTATTTGGGCTGATACAGCCTATGTCAAAAATTTTACAGAGGAACGTGTGCAATATAGACAATAGTAATTCCATATATATATATACAGGTTAGACAGGGACAGGTTAGCTTATGGAGAGTAAAGAGTTCGAACTGCGGAATAGGATATTGACTACTAGGAAGTGGGTCTGGGCAAAAGTACGAGTACGAAATAAAGATATATATATATATATATATATATATATATATATATATATATATATCTTTATCTCTGGTTTTTGTAAGCAGACGTTTGACTGCTGCAATAGTGCGCCATCTGGCATCCAGCCCTGAAAACTGCTGAGCAGCACTCACCAGATGGCAAAGGTCAAATGACTTCCAAACGCGTGCACCTGACAAGTGCAATGGTGCGTGACGTATGATTTGTGCGGGTGGACACAAACAAAGTGTCCTTATCACACCATTGAACTTCATTGTCCCATCAAAGTGTTCCAACAAAGCTTGGTATATAATTTATTTCCCAGAAACTCCATGCGGATATATAATTTTAAATTGCAACACATACGCCAGAAGAATTGTCACCTCGTGGATACGTGATGCATGGGCCCAATGAATTAATCAGGTTTAATCAATGAACCTCGTGCTTCATATATACGGGCACAAAGGCACCGCAAAGAGTCTACATATTAACTGTTGGAAAAGCGCCTGTTCGCGTGCCTGAGTGCTCAGTGTGCACTCCAGGTGGTCGATTAAAGTGAAATTAAAAACTTTTTTCCACAAGACTGCTGTACAGCTTTGACTTTGAATCTCTCTTTTTTTGTCATCATACTGAAAAGAGAGGAAAAATCAGCATCTATTAACTTAGATTAACCCATTGTAATAGTATGGGCATGTCTAAGGACAATGTAATGTATTCCAATATCCCTTTTGCGGGTGAACAAGGGGCTTGAAAATTTGGATGGCAAATTGGGCACCATCACTAAAAACAAGAATACACAATTATATTGCCAGAAGTACATTATGCCATAATTGCCTACCAATTACATATTTCGCGATTGAAAACAACTTATATGTATATATATATATATATATATATATATATATATATATATATATATATATATATATATATATATATATATATATATATATATGTGTGTGTGTGTGTGTGTGTGTGTGTGTGTGTGTGTGTGTGTGTGTGTGTGTGTGTGTGCGTAAATAATATAATACACGCGATGACATGCTGCTGAAGATATTTTTTCACATTGTTTCTCCTGTGCCCTGTGGACTCAAAAAGGCAATTTTGCATCCAGGGATATCTTATCCGAAGGAGACAGTTTCTTATCTATCACTGTAAACGACTCAACCTGAAATCTTTCTACGGGCAACGCTGTATAGTTCACACGTTGAAAATAATTCGAACTGTATCTTGAATACCACATCTTGCTATAGCTACTAACTACCATACGACAAACCACAGGGGCAACCAACAGAATAGTTGTCCTCATATTCTGGTAGATACGAACCCATACATACTGACCACCAAAGTCACTGCCTACCGTAAATACTGGTGAGGTCTAACCCTAATCATTATTTTCGGTAGGCAATGACTTTGGTCGTCAGAATGTATGGGTTCATATCTTCCAGAATATGAGGACAAGTATTCTGCTGGTTAACCCTGTGTGACAAACCGTCTTGCCAGATTCACCAATCCCTGTCCAGACACAACTTGCAGTTAGACATGCAGCCATTTGTATCTTAAGTCCTCACACAATCCCTACTGTACAACGTGGAAGTTTTGTTTAAACCGAAGTAATCAACGTTATGAGCGCAACAGGTTACAGGTACTTTGCACAACAGCAGGAAATGACAGTGTGCATGATGGTAGAAAGACGTGTCTGGTCACAATAAGGCTACCTCCAGGTTGTGAGTGCAGCCTCCACCAGAAGGTGTCGCCAAAAGCGTTCCAGCGCAAGTGGAACACTGCAGGACAGGGACACCATGCTTATCGGTTGGGGAACTGTGAAGAGTGTTCTGTGGTATCTATGGCTACATTTTTGACTGACCAAATTGTGCCCGAAGTACAGCCTAACATTTTATCACCATAGACAAACATTTTAATGTACATTCTTATCCTAATCTGGGAAAGCAAGCGATGAGTGTGAGGGGTAGACTATCGGTACAGAATGGTCACCTCGTAAAACATATTCCACCTCGTTATGCCAAAATACAGTTCACCAAGTAATACTACAAGTAACACACTGGAGTAGAGGCTGTACTCCTTACCTAGGTGGTGTCATGTCCTGTTGTATGAAGCGAGAAACATTGGTTGGCTGCGCAGCACAAAATATTGACGAGACCCAACAGTACATAATTCTTTCAAGTGAACCGTTCAAATATTAATGGACATTCGATGGAAGGATTACTCCCAGTACAGGGATAAATCTGGTTATGCAATCACCCTGGGATTACGAGGTGTAAGTTTGTGCATCCTGAGTGTACAGTTTTGTACGTCTCCTGGCGTACACATTTGTACGTGTCCTGAGTGTACAGTTTTGTACGTCTCCTGACGTACACATGTGTACATCTCCTGGGTGTACGGTTCTGTATCTCTCCTGGCGTACACTTTTGTACGTCTCCTGTGTGTACAGTTCTGAACATCTCCTGATGTACAATTTTATACACCCAGACAGGTACAAAGCCAGCTTTACTGCAAGCCAGATCGACACAGTTGACGGCACTGTCACAAGAGCATGAGACCTAGTGCTGGATAGCATGCAAGTGGCCTCAAACCTGTGCATGTATATATACTCAGTGGATCCTGAATAAATAGATGTTAAACTGTATTTTAGCAGTTTAAGCCTGGAACTTGTATTTTTATGGCAAAGATAAATACTTTAGCCCCTGAAGCTAAAGTATTCCCCCACTTGGGGGTTTGAAGCAGAGAGATATTTTTGGCCCCTGAAGCTAAAGTATTTCCCACTTGGAGGTTTGAAAAAAAGGAGGTACTTTAACCCCCTGGAGTTATGTACCTCATACTGGTGGCAAGTTATATATATATTTCAAAAGAATGTCCTAACTAAAACTCGGTCACAGTTAGGAATCCTTGAATATTATTTTCTTGACAAATAGCAATATTGTAGAGTCAATTTTGCTAACGAATGTGGTCATCATGTTTGCGTAAAAATACAGTCACCTGGTGACAAATGGATATTTTCGGAGAACAAATTAAAAGGGCCGTTGGGGATATGCATAATGGATGCAATTTAATGTCTGAGTTTGTTAAAGCTTTTTGCAGCACGAAATACAGAATTTTCAAAGCTTTCTGTTTGTCTTGGTATGGATGTGTTCTCTGGAACTTTTCGTATGAAGAAAATTTTTACACAGCATGGAGTAAATATATTGGCAGGGTAGTGGGAGTGCCTGTTAATACAGAGTAGTGGGAGTGCCTGTTAATACAGAGTAGTGGGAGTGCCTGTTAATACAGAGTAGTGGGAGTGCCTGTTAATGCAGAGTAGTGGGAGTGCCTGTTAATACAGACTGTAGCTTACTTAGTTATCACGTGAACATGTTTATATCGCATTACATCTTTACCTGGGATCTTTTTAAAAATTATTTGACATTGTTTCTTTGGTCAAAACTAATGTTTATATCTTTGTTGTAAATTAGATATGAATGGTAGCCGTTCTAAGACATGTAGTGGTTTAAACTTCATTTGTAATAGTTCTAATATATCAAAGCATCATACAGTACACATGGGAGCTCATGAACTATGGCGTATTGCCAACGAACGTTTCCTTCACAGGCAAAATCCGCTTGATATTATCCATGCTGACATTGCCTCAGAAATGATTGGTCTCAGGGGTCATAAAGACTTTTGGTTCTTAACTTCAGAAGAAGTTAACGATTTTTATCGTGTATCTTTGCACGGACTGACGTACTGTCTCGTGACATACTTGGCAAGAACCTCTCTAAGTGCGTTTACCGTGTGCCTCCTTATTTAATTACATTTGTGTTTATATTCTGTACCATTTCATCTATACTGTGTAAATCTCTTGTACAATATATATATATATATATATATATATATATATATATATATATATATATATATATATATATATATATATATATATATATGTATGTATGTATGTATTTATGTATGTATTTGTGTCTTTTTGTCCAAAACCACTTCCTAGTAGTCATTACCTTATTTCGCAGTCCGAACTCTTCACTCTCCATAAGCTAACATGTCCCTGTCTACCTTATATACATAGAAGTACCATTGTCCATATTGCACACGTTCCTCTGTAAAATTTTGACATAGGCTGTATTAGCCCAAATAAATTAAAGGGTCTTCAGCGGGTAACTACGCAACATGTTTCGGAGCCTTTTACCCGTACATGTCTCTCTGAGTAGCGGCTGCTTGTCTAAGCTAAATATTCAGCAAAGACAACCCACATAATAATGAATAAATATGAACGTGGCAATTGATGAATTAGCTAAATACGTGAAGTTTTGTTTATAAATGCAGAGCTTCATATGAAAGAAGAATACTTGTCAAACAAACCATAATTACTAAATTCGCATAGTACAGGTTCAGATAAGAACAATTTGACTTACCCCTGAACCAATATGTACCCTTTCTAGCTCGACAGCTTATCCTAGTTATAAACCATCCGCTAATGTTTAACTGAAGTGGAAACAAGCTGGGGCATTATATTCAGTCCCAGTGATTGTAAAATAAACAGTTGCAGCTAGACCACCTGTATAAACCAAGGGAAATCCTAACGAGGACTGCAACAATGTACATCCTGCACCAGAGATGTAAAACAAACTCCATGATGACACCTACTCCTCAAACAATTAAGCTCTATTTCACTGCCAACCCTGAGTCAATGTGTCAACGTAATGTGTCAGGTTTGTGACATTTGAGAAAATATTGTCAATTTTGAGTTATTTGTTAATATTGAGTAAATGTGCATTTAGGCATATCAGAAAAGAATGGAATTCATTAGCATTTATGCCAAAAACATGCTATCAAAACAATTTTTCTTAACAGGATTTTAAGTACAATTAAGCAAACATGTATATATATATATATATACATATATATATATATACACACATATAAACCAGATGTCCAGCTCAACATTCCTCGTCAGCAAATTATAGTAACTTGCTTACAATTAAAGGTTTGCAAACTGGCTGTAGAGATGCCAGTAAAGTGCAGTATATGAATATGTTACTCCACATTAATACCGTGTTGAGAGCAAGTAACGCAATAACTGCGAGCGGGGTTTAAAGCTAGACTTACACTGGGTGAAAATCAGTTGTTATCTGAGTTTAGTCTACAACTGGATCTGCTCGAACACCTGTATTAACAGATTATCATTTGGTAGTATTACTTTTTTGCAATGTTGATGACATGGTAAATATAGACACCATATGCATTCTATTTGGCTTAGTGGCAGATGTAAGCTTTGTAGTCCAGCCGATATACATATATGTAATAAATGGACAGCTTCGATTTTTCTTTAGCAAATTAAACTTCAGGCTTCAGCAAGAGTAGTTTTCAAAATAAATCATATAAAGAATACACGTAGTTCAGTCAGTAAAAAAATGTAAAATGTCCTTTTCTAGAGTCAAAAAAAAAGAAAAAAACATTCAAAAGTATAGTAACGAAAAGGATAAAAAGTAAAATGTGACATATCCAACAGAGTAATGCGATGTTTCTTCACCGGAGACTGCTTTGGTGTCTTGCCAATCATGTGTATCGCTCAAAACGAAATGTCCTCCCGCTTCAGAGACACAACAGTATTCAATGCGGCCCATTGTATTTTCCGTGACATGAGATTGAAAATGGACGTTTCCAAATTATGGGTAGTACTTGAACAGCTGATATGCATTAAAAAAAGCAAAACACCTATGCTCTTGTTCACCATTAAATACATGGAATATTTCCTTCGCCTAATATCTAGCCCTCATAATTATTACAAACAACAGGATATGGGTTCGTTGAATTATCCCTTTCAGTGCCCAATTTTGAACCGAGTCAACAGCTTTTCTCGGCGCGCTTTGGGCGCAATGCGCCCAAGGCGCACCAAGAAAAGTTGTTGACTTGGGATATTCTCTCTGGAACTATAAGCATACTGGCACTTGAATGAAAGCTCTTTTTACGTGCAACACGAATTTGGGATCCTAATGATAATTCAGACTAGTCTGACTTACGTACATCGACTTAAGACGTGATTGGCACTGAAAGAGTTAATTTACATTTTGCAAGCAAGCCTGTCCTGTACAGCTATACCAAACAGCCATTACCTAACCCAGTGCAAAATCGTATACCCAATCTCAACTAAGCACTTAAACTGAAACACAATATTGCAACCGTATTGCATCTGCTGTTAATCTACTTATATATAGGCCTACGTACTCTACCATAGGATTTTCTTCGGAGACGATTTCGTGAAACACTAGCTTCAAAATATTACTTCTCTGGTTCTGAATATGTTGGCAAACTAGTGCATGCCGTCCGAGTAATATTTGCGCAATGTATCATTGAGATTATTTTTTTTTTTTTACTATTATGTTTACAAAATTCTAGTAAATTTCCCGTCCCCCCAAAAGTGAAAGAAGCAATTTAAAATAAAGCATCACGTTGTTGCCACACTGTCACGCCATAAAATACGCAATGAGTCTAATTCGTTTGTACAGAAAGCCGTTTTCTTATCTCTTGGCCAGCTCATGTCTGTGTAAATAAATGTTGCTCTGAAAATGTTGATGCACAGCATCTCGGACTCATTGGTCATCAAAATGCTAAGTGCACTGCTGTCTCGTATTTCTTGAAGTCCAAGTGCCTGAGTAAACATATACCGAAGCCCATGCTATCAAGAATGGTTTACAATGTCCCAGATTAAATTAGAGATGTTACAGAATCTAGCTTTGGTGGTGCGAAAGCTGATGCCGGTAACTAGTCCATCAAGGTATTTGTTTGATCAGCACCCTCCAATTTGCTCTGATTACTTGATTATTTGAACAAGTTTATCGGTTTATGTTATCTCGCGTATGTATTTGTTTAGAACATAAGTCATTCCCTGCGTATCAAACGGCACACTTTTTGAAAAAAGCACACACTAAAAATGACATATGCTCGTGGCAGCACTAATAATATGTTGCATGTTTTATAACATCAACATGCAGTAAAGTATTAAAACAAACAACGCAGTCCTTAACTCATGCTGATATTCACGTATGTTTCCAAATTATTTCCCTTTCAGGATATCTAGCCAATGCTGATACGCTGCGTTTACCTGTAAATAATTTGATTAAAACTGTATTTGCCAGTATCTCTAAACCTTCTGAGACGTTGTCAAGGTAGACTGCCAGGATAATGAAAAAGCCTAATAATTTTTGTCCGCAAGTTACAAAACAGCACTAAAACGTTTACGGAGGCAGTGTCGTTTTCAAAAGAAATGCACACAATTATTCGCGACAAACTAAAACGTTTTGCAAACATCTGTTCCGCAATCTTTGTCAACGATTATTTGGATAAGATTAAAAACTCTTATTCCCCATCACATGACAGTTGTTATAATTTTCTTCATTGTTCTTTTATCATTGAGCACACTTTTAACTATATAAAAACTAAAAATTAATATCAGCGTTAATCTAAGAAGAAAGGCGAGGTATCTTTGAGACAAACTTAAACGCAAAGTGATTGTGTATAGATACAAAATCATCATGCAAACGATCCATGTCAAATGTAAAGATTATTTAATTCCAAATATAAAGATTATTTAAATCCAAAGTTGCAATACCGTACATCTTAAAAAAGAAAAAAAAAAAACATTCATAATCCAGTGCAAGCGTGGATTTGCTCTTTTTTGTGCACTGCTGTGAGTCCTTGCTTTGGCCTAGATAAAAGTAGGTCAAATTGGCATGAAGAGGAGGATCTCAATTATGGCAGTGTTTGGTACGGCGTTGCCTACACACAGATAACTGAATTGAATTATACGAGAACTTAATGCCTGGCGTACGAAATTATGTCAAATAGTGAAGTTGTACTGGCGAGTCTGTGCATAGACAGTTCAGTGAAGAGACGTACTCACAGATTTTTGTTTTAGTCAACAGGAAACTCTATATCTTAGATGAGTTTGTGGAATGCACGCTATCCAAACGAGCTTAGAACTGTCTGATTATCCAGCCCATGTTATGCCCCCTGCCATACTCCTCGCGTATATCTGTTAGTGTATACTTTGCCTCTGCCCTTTGGCTTGTGCAGAAATTCTACAGGGGTCTCCCTGTAACAGCCAATTTAAGACACAGCGAGTACTTAATTGAGCATGCCTTTAGGTAGGGGCAACAAATAAGCTGCTGCGAAATTTGGCTGCGGGCTGCAACACATGGCAGTTTTCTTTCCGACATATTCTTTTTCCTCACGGGAAATATCACCCTCTGCATACACCTGTCGTAATAAGTCTGAAATAGTTAAATAGACGAGGGGAACTTGCGCATTTGTTATGACATTAGACTGACTCTCCAAGGTCCCAGTAATATAGCCCTGACATGATGGAGCCACCCATAGCGTGTTCGCACGGCCTGGGGATGTTGCTATCTTCTGTTTTGATGGGTGATATCTCAAATCTTTATTTTCTGGCCTTTAATGATGGGCATGGCTTCCGCCTCAAGAAGCGTCCCTGTCTCTCGGACTTCACAGCTACGGTGTACCTTAACATTTCGAGCTTTTGCACCAGTTTGTGTTCAACGTTGTCCGAATGAAACAGTTCTATTTTAAGTATTTTTGGGGCGCTTTCGCAATACGAGGCTTAAACCAGATGTCATAAGAGAATTCTGACGACAGAGATGTTCGAGTCAAATGGGATCTCCTCTACCATGAGTTATTCGTCCCTCTACTGAATACTTTACGATAACCGTGCCTTTTGATAAAACACGTGCCTCTTGTGGCTATAACGTTGAAAGCATATACACTCCTAGACTTGCTGGAGGAGTTATTTATTTAACGGTCAATCTTTACTAATTGAAAACAGATTCTGACGACACCTTTTAACACATAATCTACAGGCCGACATGTCATGCCTTGCTCATGCAAAATCGAACCCTGCTTTCCTACGTTACTCCATTCATCCATTCGTCCTTCCATTATATGCCTTGTCTCGCTGGTTAAAAAAGCAACGTGAAAGTGAAACTTTGGAAGGCGGATGCCACTATACTGCCTGCTGTTTATAGACATTTCTGGAGGTATGATCTGAATTCTGCTGGGCTGTGAGGCACGCACGGCAGTCATTCCAATTAAGCTTATTTGTCTAATTTGTCATGGTAAGTACGGTGCTTGCTATGTCGTCGACGGAATCAGGTTTCAAGTAATGGTGGCCCTGTCCAATTTACTGATATTCAGTTGTCATTTTGCTCAAAGTGAACTTGAGAACTCGATAAGGCCACGATCAAAACAAAAGTGAAGCCAGCCTTAGCAGTATCCAGTCAGTAGCGAGATACAATACACGTCCACAGGCCATGGGTTCAGCATAGCAGCGAGGTTTTCCGAACAAGCATGTCGGCACTTTGACATGAGGCAAGCCTTGAAAATGGGCATAAGCTACTCGCGCTGGCTTTACATCTTGCTTCTTCCACAGCAAACTGAACCGATTTCTGCCAAAGAAACGATTTTGCTGTGCAAATGAACTCTCGTCTGATTACTTAACCGACCTCAAGAATCTCCGCGAAAAACAGTGTTATCCAGCTGCTAGACACAGTTATTGCCTCTTAATCTCATTCTGCGTGTGCAATAACACGTCCAAATTCATCTTCTTTGGAATAAGGGAATTATCTGTGTACCAGACTTCATGTGCCTGCAAACTTTACGTCTTGCTAATTTTGCAGAGACATCTAACTTTGCCTGATACAAGTATCCAAGAAGCAAGTTATATGACCACCTCCACGGCTTTACTTTGCTTTGCAACCACATTCAATGACTTATATTCTGGGTAAGATAAAATATCACTGCGACAAATGTATCTAATTAATCAGTCGGTCCAAGATATGAAGTTGATGGTATGTCTCAAATGCATCACAGATGTCCGTGAAATATAATCAAATGCAGTGAAAATCAGATTGATGACATTCCATTGTAGCAGTGTTGTGATTAAATATGAGCAAAAGAGCTATGACAATGAATAACTATCTTATACTCTTCATGACACACTGCAAGCCCAAAATAAATCGCTACCGCAAGTCCGTGTGTAGAAGCATTGGTGGAATTCATACAGATTGGGAGATCTGGTCATCACCGACCATTTCTAACTGTGACGGCGATTAAGGCAAACATTCGTTTTGGGCATCGTACTACTATACAGTGTATCTTTACATGTGACCCCGTACTACTATACAATGTATCTTTACATGTAACCCCGTACTACTATACAATGTATCTTTACATGTGACCCAGATCGCTGAAAATGTATGACCTTCCCCAATTACTCAGAAACATGCTGCTTTAAAGCGTATGACTTGGCAAGCAGTAGATTGGTTACAAAAACAATGAGACAAGTTTGCCATTACAGGTCAAGCAACGTTGATCTGCCCGTCCCATAATAATGATAATAATAATAATAATAATAATAATAATAATAATAATAATAATAATAATAATAATAATAATAATAATAGTAATAATAATAATAATAATAATAATAATAATAATAATAATAATAATTACAATAACAATAACAATAATAATAATAATAATAATAATAATAATAATAATAATAATAATAATAATAATAATAATAATAATAATAATAATAATAATAATAATAATAAGCAACACAAGATCTGTTTATTCCTAATCCCTCCAATCTGTATATTTTTCATGTGAATCCACAAAGCTCATTAATTACCACAAAAGAGACTTATTGCAATCTGGTCCAGCTCTCAAGGGGTTATCCCTTGGCAATGTGATTCAAGCGACAGCTTCTTTGGGAATTGTATTTTTTTTCTATAAATTGCTCTTCCCTGACATAAAAAAATCACGTCACAACCTTCTTTATTTTATAGCTTTATTTTGACAATATATTCATAGAGTGTGAGGCTGAGATGTATTTGTACATGCCCCTCGCCATTATACCCGTTTACACAAAAATTGTCTCATGACAACAAACTCAAAAGTTATATAATATATATATATATATATATATATATATATATATATATATATATATATATATATATATATATATATATATATATTGTAATTTGTTCAAATATATAACTGGAATCGAGACTCACATTTGCAAAACGGCAAGCTAATCGAAAGCTAATCGTACATATTATAGCATAAAACAACAGCCTGAAATCAACACATGATTTTGTTTTTATCATTTAAAAGGCGAGGACACGAGAGCAATCGTGTGACTTACAGTAACACGCAAGCATAACCATATGATTAAACAATCCCCAAGTCCCTGTTCTCAATCGGCCAATATTCACATAAATTGCACAACAGGACTTTTGTATTTTTAATTCAAAAATGGAAAGCACCCTCATAAAATGAATGATCGATGGTGTTTTGTTGTAATAATTATTTCAATGCCTGTGTGAATGCGACACAAAGCCATAAATCCACTGCGCCAAAGCTTTGTGATGCTCATTTGCATAAAACATAATTGTTCTGTTAGTATTTGAGGAGGGCTACCTGGCGTATCCTTCTTCAATATTAGCTGCATGCTGCAGTTCATACATTTGTAGATGACAGCTAATGTACTTCTATGTTTAAAATTTTAATAAATCTACGACGTGTCTTTGTACAAAAAGCCTGGTAATGGATGGAAACCTGTCCCACAATCATGAAATATTCAGACTATAACACTGATGAAATGTCGTGTAACAAACAAACTAACTAACAAAAACAAAAACAAAGATAAAGAAATAAAGACTAACGTATTTTCTACTCAAAGCAAGTCCCATGGATTAATTTTAACTCTGTCAGTGCCAATCACGTCTAAAGTCGATCTACGTAAGTCAAACTAGTCTGAATTATCAGAATCGTATTCCTCGTAAAAATACTTTTCATTCAAGGTACCAGCATGCCTCTGGTTCCAGAGAAAATATCCCAGGTCAACAGCTTTTCTCGGCGCGCATTGCGCCCAATGTGAGCCGCGAAACGCTTTTGACTCAGTAGAAAATTCGGCACTTAAAGAGTTCATATGCGTTTTGAAACAGCTTTCGTAGCAGCACAGTCTCTTTGCAGTCAAACCAGGCTAATATGCTATAAGTTTTTCTAAAGAAGCAAAGCATATTGTAGCTGGTATACTTATAACACTAACTTATCATGAATGTTTCATATGGCCGTCAAATTCAATAGCAGAGCACAATTGATATTTTAAGGGTGACTATAACAGTCCTATTACGATTTGCATAGCATTTGTAGGGTCAGTGGAATACTTGGCGGATATTGGATCGGTAGGGAAATTGAAAGAAAATGACAGCCATACCAGATTCATTGCAGACTTGGCTTTTACAAAGGACCTGGTGGATAATATTGCCACCAGATCTTCGCAGCAGCATAGTGTCAGAACGGCTCAACGCTGCCCAATCCCTATTGCCGAGCCGGGTAATTTACCGTAGTATCGGTCGCCATCATGGGTAAATTACCCGCATAGCGGTCTCTGCGATGTCATTTACAATAAACTCACATACAACGCTACATACAATGAAGCTCTCCCATTGTATCATTAATCTTGAACAATGAAGGAAAATGCATTTCGAGTGCATCTTTATTATAATCGAACAAACGTACATTTCATATTAATAAACTACAATCGTGTTAATGCCAATTTAGAGCATGAAAATAACGCTGAACATATCATAATTAGCATAGTGCTATTATTGTAGTGGGAGTACAATGGTGCAAAAGATAATGGTGCTGGTACTATTGACAGTTTTAACCCTTTGTGTCACGACAATAGTCACTATGATGTGATTGAGTAAATAGAATCCACCCTCCAAAGCCTTGAGTAAAACGCCACTCATTCAAATGCCCGCATGCTTATCTATATCTGGCAGTTCCATAGAAGCTACATGGACCAACAGCGTTCCTCGATGCACATTGGGCTCACTGGATCCAAAGCACTCGGGGGAAAGTTGTAGATTCAGTCCAGAAATTATAGCACTTTACAGGTTAACATAATACTCATCATCATTATAACTGTCATCGGTGCCTGTGATCAGCATTGGGATGGTAATAGCAACGACAATATCCATAGCAATGAGGCGTAATAACATAATATCGATAACCATGACGGCATATTTATTGTAATTATTAAGAAAGGCACATCTGCAGCCTGGGTTTGTTACAAATGTGAAAAGCACGTATCAGAACTGTTTTACATAATCTTTCTACATAAATAGTCTGGCCCACTATTGGTCCTTTATTCTGTGTGTAGAGTGAACATAAATCAGTCAGTTCAAAACTAGTGGCTATAGTTTTTCTGATGGCTTGACTTATATGAAATTATTGCTTACTTTTTTCATCAGTCGATTCTGGCATTGAGGGGTGAGAGAAAAGCTGGCTGTGAAATGGCTCACAGATGATTACTGCTTCAGAGAAGGGAGTAGTACAGCCCGCCGCCTGTATTCACATCTGAGTACACATGATAGCAACTTCTGCTCAACAAATGCCTTGTGCAAACCTTGCTGCTGGTAATATCAATAGGTGTGCATAGACACTTCCAGGGAACAAAATGACATCTGCATGGCTCTGTAGGTATCAAAGCGCTCCTTAGAAAATCAAGCATGGCATGAGAGGAGTCTACATACTTCAAAGAATGCTTATTCTTCAGACAACTACATTTATGTTGCAAAAGCAGCACACAATCAGAACCCTACCTGCTTCAAGAGTGAAACTGAAACTAAACGCGGCTTCTTGCGATTGCAGCATGAACGATGAAGCATCGCAGTGTGTGCAGCGAAGAACTGTTTTCGTTCAGTATAAAATGAAAAAACAATTTTGAAGTGCTCCTGGCTCTAGCGTCATTACATGTTGTTTGTCAACATTTTATATTCTCTGTTATGTTGGTTACAAATTTTAATTTCTGATACCAATTTGGGAGAAAAAAACCTGGAAACCCAAGGAAAGATACGATTTTTATAGATAAAAGTGTAAGCTTTGGGTTCATGTGACCAAGTGATAGTCAATGCTAGAGTACAGAGGCTAGTGTGGTGCCACATAGCACCACCTGCTTGGGGTCTTGTTACATGAGTAAATACTCTTTGTCAAAGATGCCCTTGGCCTGTGCCTGCTGGTAGTCAGCCGTAAAATCACGTAGACAGAAACCATCCACATACCATCATTGTTGATGTATATATAGTACCTTGCCACATCCTGTGTAAAAGATGGTGTTATTTATGGACCAATCAATAAAATTGTTTGTTCTGATCATGAATACTTCAGTCCTGTCGAAAACAATTATGATGCATTACATGTTCTCTTAATGTTGCTGTTATTTGTTGCATTGCCATACGAAAACTCATGTCGCACCCAAATATCATCTGCTAGTCTTCACTCTCAACTCCGTGTATGTCTCAAAACCTTTCAGGAATATCGTTTCAAACATGATCCGATAAAGCCGAATAGCATTAAAAAATTATGAAGGTTTGCAAAAAATAGATAAATAAAAAAAAACTTCCGCCTTGAATGTCATGATGATAACATGAGAAATTCTGATTGAGCATTATTTTTTCTTGGTACAACAACCATGAATTCAGCACAAGCTGCAATAGTGGGTCATAACTGGTAGAACACTTGACATAGCAAATTTAATGACAATAATAGTAATCACGATGATCATAATTCCAATGATCACGGCATATATATATATATATATATATATATATATATATATATATATATGATAAGCTACAAAGACAATTCATATTGAATAAATAAAAACATCGAAATTATTAAATTACTGGATACGTAAGTCTTAGGCGTTTATGAAGTATATCTGAATGTCAATTAAATATTAAGCAGATGTTTTTTTTTTTTTGGAACCTGGCAAAAAGTTATGGAACACATGGGTGGCAGAGCAGGTGCGTTTTTCCCTTTTCCATGTGTTGGTCCTTGTTTCAAGTTGAACTGCCATTATGATGGCCATTATGACAAGTATGTCGTCATGACGTGGGCATATGACACACGTGAGCAAGAAACGTCACATTGTCAACACTTTTCCGGAGAACTCCCCCTCCCCCTTCCAAATATAGCACATGATAAACATACTTATGGCGACCTCCTCTTGTTATTATATATACTAACAATGTGCAGGTAGAGCCACACACATAGATCTGACCGATGACAGGGACAGGACTTTGGCATCTCGCATTTGAAAGTATTTTACAGATGATAATTTCATGTTCCATTGTTAAAAAATAAAAAGTAGCATAAGGTGGTAAACCAAACGCAAAAGTATTAACTGAACTAAAATTATTTTCCAAGGTTTGGATCTGAAAACCGCAGACCATATGCATTTGTAGAACTGGTCAATGGGTTGTACTTTATAAACTGACATCCAGATCTTTGGAATGCTCAGATTTTTATGAGTCGGTGATGTGGAAATCTGCTGGAAACAATTATGCTGCCTTATGTGCCCCATAAGAACACAAAAGTCACATTCCACTTGCAGAAACAATAGACTGGAGAAGCCTGATGAATGTGCTTTTAAAGCTAGTCGAGTCATTTTGATGTAATAAAGGGAAAAGATGTCAGTAAGCCGTTTCCTGGCATGAAATTTTCGTGCAGTAAAGATTTTAATTGGAAACCAAATTTCAATTGAAATGCTTTATCCCCCGTGATTGGTCTCCTATGAGACCACTGACATTGTCTCTGTCAGTCTTTTGTTGAGAGATATGTGCTTGATGCCACCGAGTCGGGTTCATCTATGCTTGGTAATAGGAGTTTTTCCTTTCATTCAACACATGCAGCTTAATTATCTGGCATTAGAGGAGAGTTAGATGCTGAGGGCGATAATTTTAAAGCAGATATGGTACATTTGATCCCATTTTGTGTTATTACTATGAGTGTATGGGCAGTCATTACAAGACCACACAATGTGGGTATAAAGAAAGCGTACATCAGTCAGACATGTTGACCAAAATCAAGTAAAATATGCTTATGGTAACAGTGGGAATGTGGTGAAATAAATGGCGGTTCTCACCGCAATCATAGCCCCACCTTTCTTCTGTATTAAAGTTAGTATACAGGCAACGCCATAACTGTACACGCTGGAGCACTTGTAATTTTCGTGGAGTAATTGACACACTTAACATCAACTCTGATGCCTATGTAAATGCCTTGTTATTTTCTCAATTTACCACGCATGCTTCATCCCATTTACCTTTAAAGGCACACTGAAGCACGAATGGACGAATCTACTTTTATGTATACTATGTTCATTTTATGGTCTAGTTGCGTGTTGCACTCACTGTACCCTTAAATGATAGGCACAATGTAAATGCCTAATTGGAAATTCGGAAATGGAGTCCTGAGTAACAACCATAATATTTCGCTGAAAGATTGATGTCTTAAAATTAATGCCCTTTTGATATATGAAGTGGGACCCACATTACCAACAAAACAACTGTACTTTTGGTCCTAGTCAATCTGCACTCACGGAGACGTCAAATCCACAACGCGATTCTATACTTTTGACACCATAGGCAAACTACAATAGCGATGCTACAGTATAGCATTTGTGTAATGCAAGATCGGCATCGAGGCGTGCTCCATTCAATCCATCATGACAATATTAAAATGTATAATGATACAATTAGTTTGTCATTAATCATATTGTTTTCTTCTATCACGCAAAATGACACTATCTGCAGAGCAGTGCGGAATGAGACAAGGGACACTTGCCACGAACATCACTTTGGGGTGGCAGATACATTGTAACTATTGGTGAACATATGTTTCTATCACGGTGTCGTCCGTAACTAAGTAACTGACCAATTACAAAGCAAGAAGTGAGGGGTGGGTGAGTGTACTACGACCTCCCAGACAGAAAGTACTACAACCGCCCATGCACCTGTTTGGGGCCAAACAACTCAAAATATCAGTGTCAAGAAGGGGGGCAAGGGGGGGGGGGGTTTCAGTACGCTGGTACAGGTAGTTATTTTTCTAGAGTACGCAGTGCTGAAAATAAAAATCTTTCAAAATTTTGGATACTACGAAGTACGTAAAACAAGAGGGCTTCCAGTACGCAAGTATGGTAAATAAAAAGCCCAGTACGCCAGTACGGGAAACTCCTTTCCGACCCTTTATCAAGTTGTCGTGGGCATTTGCGCTTGGGCACAAGCATTCACTTATATCCTTCGTAAGAGTATCTTTACAGTGCTCGGGTTCTATAAATAGTCTTTTAAGCGCGTATATTATCATGACATAGTGTGCCCTTTTTTGCTGCGGGTAATAGAATAAAATTGTCATTAATTCCTTTATTTTTGTTTCTGATTTGTTCTTTGTCATGGTTTTTTTTGCATTTCTCAGTTTCAATATCTCTGTACTTTTGCCACTGTCCGCGTGCAGAAGTCACTGAACGTGAATTCAGAACAGTGGGTCCTCGATTCACTGTACGCAAAATGATATATAATTTCTGTGGACTTTTCATGCTTGTTTTGATACATGTTCAGGTATCTGGATGATACACTTGATGCGATCGCGGAGTTTTCCCTCAAGTTTTATAACCCCCCCCCCCCCCCCCCCCCCCGTAGGAAGTCAACCGACAGTGGGCGCTCCGGCCATTTTGACCTGTGGCTACCCGTGATTGGTTGCAGCTCAGCATTAAATACCTATGTCGAGAGCCACCAAATAAGAGATAGGATGCATAAATATATATATATATATATATATATATATATATATATATATATATATATATATATATATATATATATATATATATATATATATATATATATATATATATACATACATACATACAACATACATACATACATACAATCAATCATAATTTCGTTTCATTTAAAACGTTGAAGAGACACTTTAATTTTTCAGTTTACTTCAATACTTTCACAAAGGGTTTGCGATACTAGAAAGAAAATACTTTTGTAAAGTGCCTCTTTTTAGAACTGATATATAACCAATATGACCATTACATTTGTCATGATATCTAAAATGTAGTGTTTTGTTGCGCTATCAATCGAAAATAAATGAGACAGTCAAGTCATTGCCTGTGGCTAGCAGTTCTACTTTTTTCGCTTTTACATAAAATAAACCTTATCTTTAGGTTGAAATAGATATATGTGTCAACCACAGAGGTGTGTATCCAAAAATATGTAAAACGTTACTGAAGGTATTCTTTATTTTGTTTCGTTGGACAACGGATATGGACCTTGACTCCAGACCCAAAGCCCATCCGAAGATCGCATTGGGGAATATGAGAATGGAATCTTTGACAGCACATTTCTGCTGGCTGATACCTATCGTCAGGGAGCAAGCCAGTTCGTTCCCTAATTCCCTCCACGATGGCAGCATATTATGCATTAGATCGCAGTCATCCCAAACAACATCAAATAAAGGCCATTCACCCCGTAAGAACCCTGCCTACAAGAGCACTGCTGTTATCAATTATACAAAATAATTATTGGAATGTGCATTTTGTTTTCTGATAGCTCTTGGACTTTTTTGTGGGAGGGGCCATATAATTTGGCATGTAACTGACAATTATATTGTTTGTATTGGTCAGACAATATGGTTCATCTAGCTGAAAAGGTCGTTTTGTGATAGTTATTAGTGCTGTATGTGCTCCTACATAGACAAAAAATTGTGGTATCAGTGACAGTTTTTATGAATATAATTTCTTCGAATTTGCATGTGCAGAGAATATAATTGTTTAACAAGATAGCTTATATTATGTATCAGCCATAATGGGCATTTTTGAACAATACGGGTACTTCATCTGACGTGTGATTACGATTGTCACATTATTGTACAATTAGTATGATAGTATGTCACATAAGTGTACAATTATGTAATACAAAAGGTCATCTGTAAACAGTTTACGATCAATACATGTTCAGATGCTTAACATGTGACAGATTAAGCTTTGAACAAAGTGATGGAATAAACGTGTTAAATCCTCAAACATGTTTGATCCCTGAGAGCCAGATATCTAAACGATAAACATGTTTTATACCTCGAAGCGAAATATCTACTGACGTCTAGGAGAAACAGGTTTAGCCATATCATTTGTGGAAAATCGGGCTTGAAAATGTATGCGCTTAGTTACGTGTTGAGGCTCAGAGCCAAGTCCAGGGCAAATTGGTATTGGTGTGACATCACTATCTATTATTTACAGCAGCAACGCTTTAAGTTCGTCGTCGTTTCGTCATTGAAGATTCACTCGAATATATATTTATATATATATATATATATATATTCTTCTTGCTTGAAAGGTTCCCGTTTGAGCAGTGGGTAATTGAAAAAAAAACCCCACACAATTTATGCCCACCAAGCGGCAACATTATCCTAATGCAACAATATTATGTAAATATGTATGTCAGGTGTAGCTATTTCTTTGGGCCCGGATCCCACATCTTGTCTTGGGTTCCTGTCAGCAGCGAATAAAGCCTATACGGAAACAAATAATCATCTTACGTACTTATTACCAGCACTGGGTGCCCAGCAAGAGAAGCGGTTTTGATTAGGGCACGATTTATCTTGCCTGCTGAACAGGTTTAGCTCTATGCATTCTCTACTCTATAGTGGAGTGTCAAAAGAAACACGGAACTTAGTCTTCTCAGGAGGCAACGATTTATCAGGAGTGAGAATATCTGTGACAGGGCTACCTATGCTGTTGGCAGTTCTATTGTGGCAACAAGCATGCCTCGTACTGATATATTAGTCCTCGCAAAATTAAATTGGTCCGCACCTAGTTGCAACTGAAAAGAGGCCCACATGACTTCTTACTTTCCCTCCTAAATTTCCATTCTCATCTCTCATAAAATACAAAAATTGGCTTAATACGTCTGGATTGCCAGAACATCCAGGAAATACGAGCGCAGCTATGTGGTCGGCAGGAATAGTGCCTTTATGGTTCTATTCAATCAAAACAAGCCAGCAAGCTATGGAGGAAGACGCACTGATATACTGCTCGTAATGGTTGGGCAATGGCAAGCCACGTTTCAATTTGCGATTATTTTCCTCCTGATAGATGCATATGAAATTCTTGGGCCTCCACTGCGTAAATCCTATTTTGGCTCTCCGCAGACGGCAATAGAAATTATCCAACAAAAGCCGAGTTGGGGCTAGCATTATGAGTTTCATATTAAATTCAGCAATGGCATGGGATTGAACCCCACGACGGAAGTGAAGCGCATAAAAAAGTCCGCGGATAGAGTCAAACGAAATTATATTACAGCTGCGGTACTTAATGTGATGCAGAGCTGGCCGCTTTTGATACGTTTTTTCCATTACTGTACCTTACATGCACATAAAAAGAAAGTGCATTTGCACCTCTGATCATCTTGCATATATATGCACGTAAATGATGCCGAAAACGTATACCTACCATAACTAAATGACTTTACAAATGTAAAATTAATAATCTTTTACTTGAAAGCTATGTTGATAATATTTCTGTGTAGACAGTAGAATAAATGAAACAACACTACTTGCTAAATAAGGCCATACCTCATGCAAGGTAAAAGCGGTGATTTATGGGAGTTGGTCTTAAATAGCACATAGAATACGTATTAGTCAAGTGTTTGAAAACGTGGTCTAACGACAGATAGCCTTGACGAAAGTACTACTGCTACTCCTCCTCCTTCTCCTCCTCTTCCTCCTACTACTACTACTCCTACTACTACTACTATTATTATTATTACTAGTAGTAGTAATAACAATAACAATAGCGATAGTAATAAATATAAAGAAAACTTATCTGCTCAGTGAGATGCTATGAAAAAGTCGATGGCTACAATGTAAATGTTAAAAAGACACAGTATATTGATGTATGGATGAACTAGAAGCGACAATCCAAGGATCATTATACAGATGGATTATATATATATATATATATATATATATATATATATATATATATATATATATATATATATATATATATATATTCAATGCCTAAACAGCGAGAAAAAAATAATGTGCATTCTAAAAAAAAGCACAACTACCAATTATGGTAGTTATGTATTTTTTTTTCATTGCGCAATGCAGACTGGATTTGCATTCTAGGTTCAAAGATTTTTTCTATCCTGCCTGATCTCTGCCTGGTCTCTGCCTGGTGTCTGCCATGCAGTTTCGCTCTCCTTGTGTTCGTAAAGGGATGTTCATGGAGCATTTCACCACAGCAGCCTTTCCGACCCAAAAAAAGTTATGTGCCGCCATAGGGGTAGCGAGGGGACGACGCTGATATGCAGTGATAAAGAAAGATGTTGTGATTACCCTCATTTACTTGTGCCAAACCAATCGAACAGTTTATAGGCCACGACCCGGGCTTGTGGTTCATTTCATAAATCTCCGAAGCAGTACATTCAATATAAAGAGTCGATCACTTCGTATATATATATATATATATATATATATATATATATATATATATATATATATATATATATATATATATATATATATATATATATATATTCCATGTCAATATATCTCCAAAAGTATGATAGGTAGATGCTAAACGAGGTTCCATCTGTTTTTTGTATGCACATATATTACTGGTCAAATGGTTAAACATTTATAACTAATGATGACGGATTTAACATTTTTTTTTTCAGATATTATATATGATATGCTGTCCTTATCTGCAATCAAACTAATATATTTTGTGACCATACAAGGTTGTGAGCAGAAGCAAGAGCTCAAGCCGTAGAATTGACGTTCCGTTGAAGTAATTATACCATATTTACAGGGAAATAATGGAAACTATCTACCATGTGAAAACAGAACTGAGAAAAAGTAACTGCATGTTACATAGTTGTTGTTTGGCTAAATATATCGCAACACCTAATTGAGTGTGAAGCATGTATTGTAAATGAAGCAATTACACGCGTCCATATTTGGATTCTCTATGTAACATAAGGCATGTAGCTGCAATGGCTTCCCCGCGATATATCATTTCACGTCACTGGAAAAAAAAAAAAAAAAAAAAAAGAAAGAAAAAACCTCCCAGCAGGGTTGCCTATTGAAAAACTAAGTCTTATTTTGGATCTTTTGGTAATTGGCTTTTTAAATCTGCTTCGTGGCCTGCATATGCGTCTCCGAAATCTTTACCCCTCATTTTATTCCTTATTTTAAGTTTGTATGAAATAATGAGGATTTAATGATTTTTTTAGTGCAGTAGACGTATCATTCCTTCGCTGTAGTGGCTACAATCGGCGATTCAGTTTTGTTCATACTGTCTTTTTGCGTTGTTTGTTTTTTGTCTTTTTGTTTGTTTGTTTTTTTGTTTTTGTTTTTTGTTATGTTTTTTTTTTTTGGTTTCGTTCTTTTTGTTTTGTTTTGTCTTTGTTTTGTTTTTGTTTGTTTTGTGCTTTTTTGGGGTTTTTTTTTTTTTTTTTGGACTAGGGACACCATTCATGAGACTACACAATCTGACATCATCTTAAAACACTGGAGTGGCCAGTAAAGTACAGCTGGCAGTTGAATGTGAAGTTTTAACACGATTCGTGTGAACCAGTAAATCTTAGATTTACCAGTTGTACAGTCTGCGGGATACATTAAACTATAATTGCCATACTTTGGAATACAATCCAAATACTTACACAACGGAGTGTAACATACGCTGGACAGTATGTTGTCTTCTTTCATGTTTTTAAAGGGCGCCCGACGTTCAACGAACTGCTCCGCGGCAGCCGCCTTGCTAAATGCTTTTCGTCGCTCAGTGTAACTTTTCAACAGCCCGTAATACCTCCATTTGGACTCAGCATGATGTATGTATGTATGTATGTATATATGTACGTGCGTGCGTGCGTACGTACGTACGTACGTACGTACGTACGTATGTATGTATGTATGTATGTATGTATGTATGTATGTATGTATGTATGTATTATATTCACCTCAAGCCGGTGCACTATTTGAACCGTGTGTCACTGCAAATTGACGAGAAGAGTGGATGCCATTGTCTTTACTGGCAAAAATGGCAAATCAAATGTTTAAAATATCCAACAGGAGTGAATTAATTTTGATACAGTCATAGATTTTCCTCAACAAGACCAATTACTAACAGAAGCATATTGTAGACTCATTGTTTTCCCATAATTAAGTATTTGTTTATTTGTTTGTTTGCTTATTTGATTTATTTCTTTTTTTCTTTGTCTATTTATTCATTTTACTTACTCATCTGTCTCTTTATTTTTTTATTTATTTATTTATTTATTTATTTATTTATTTATTTATTTATTTATTTATATTTATATTTATATTTATTTTTTCATTGAATCTTCAAAGACTTTTTGTCCTGAGTTTTTTTGGACATCATCCTATTGAAAAATGCCAACTTTTGCACAGTCATTGATTTGCCAATTCAGTTAAGCGCGTGGTTTGGAAAAGCCAACATGTAGAAAATTTTGCCAGTTAGGCTCATTTAAAATTTGTAAATGTTTAATATCTTGATAACTATTAAAGCTAGAGGTACCATTTCAACTTTATTTCACAGGTCTGTGCCATAGTCGCATCTAATAAACTGCAATCAAAAGTTGCAAACTTATAATATATGGCAAATTAGGGGCACTTGAAAATTTGAAATGTTGAATATCTACAGATCTTTTAAAGGTAGAGGTAGGTACCATTCAAACTTTAATTCATAGGTTTGGACCACACACAGAAAGTTGTAGAATTTTAATTTCCCCTAATTAGGAATACCTTAAGGACTTACATGAAGTAGACGTGTCAATCCTTAAATTCTTAGGTTTGTGCTACCTTGGCATCCAATTAAGCTTTGAAAGCACACAGGCAAATTTGCTATGGACGAAAATCTTCTTTTCTAGGTTTTCTTTGTGTCTGTGGTCATCAGTACAGGTGATGATTTGTGCCTGATTTCAGAAGTACAACGATTGATTAATTTATGTCCATGAAAGAGAAAAATAATAATTCACCACGTTTAGCTTTATCTTGCAAGGCCAGAGGAAGATTCTGTGTGGGGTAAACCCACAAGCACGGACTGCCGAACGGCATGCTTCATAATCAACATTACGGATTAGATGCAGAATCCCATAAAGCGGCCATTATTGGGAAAACACTGGTTATTGCTGGCAACGCTAGATAGTGAGTATTGACGAGCACGCGGGCCATGGGTGCACGCGCCAGTGCAATCCTCAGGATGGTGCAGAGCACTTGAGTGCAGAGCGCCAAGGAGCACGCCCGCATTGATCAACACAAAAATCGATGATCTTTTGTCAAAGTTGGTCTGGTGGCAATACCCGATACCCACTTGCGAGTGGTCGGCCACCCAGTGCAGCTCCTTGCATTACTTGATACAGCCAGTCTGAGCAGCACTCAACGACCACGCATGTATTTTCCTAACATTCGATACATTTGAAATTTGTCCAGATATCGGCGGCAAGGCTCGCATTGGGGACAGCACATATTAGGCATCACGAAGCGAATGCGCAAGTGCCACCCCTCCAGAACTGCAGGCTTTCTTTTGCATCATATGCTAGAAGTTACGCTCAATTAATTTCCAATGTTGTAAGAACTATCTCGTGGCAACATACAGACATCTCATTCAACAAGGTTGTCCAGCCAGCAAGAACTTTTTAGAAGGCTGGTAACACACAGCACAATTCCACTGGATGACTGATCTGCCATCCGGAGAAATTAAAAGTAGTCGTGATGTCAAGATCTGGTATATATCATGTTGCCTAGACGTTGCAAAATTGGTGGCAATCGTATGGAAGCTGGTGCAATGTGATACTAATATGTAGATGTTCACTATATACACATATGCCAGGTGCACTATGCCCTGTGGACTATGATTATTCACTTACTGAATGACTGGTCACTATCTCATTTCAGATACGTTGTTAATTAAGCTTATTCCACAGTTGGTCACATATTTCTTCCGTCCTTATCTGTGTGGAAACTATTTTATCATTATTGCAGCAGAAGACATACTTGTTTAATTGTTGAATTAACAATTTCAGCCATAACGCTTTAAAATTTAGGGTCGCTCAAGCTTCAGGTTTAAACCTTAATAATACCGCATGTTTAAAGCAGATAAAGCTAACAGTACACTTCTACCAGTAAACAAACAAGTGCAGCTGGACCCACGTGGGTGATAAACAAACCTAGCTCTTCTGATTGGTCAGTCGTTGTCAACAGGAAGTGGTGTGTTCTGCAACAAGTTCTCATGTGCTAATCCCCCCCCCCCCCCCCCCCGTTGAGGACGTGCGCTATTGGCAGTGGGTTTTATGATCATGTCTGGAATAAGAGTGACTTCATTGACACTGAACTTTAAATATGTGCTTATGTATCTTAATGTTTTTAAAACAACGTTTGTCACATGACATTCGAACCAACAGGAGTGGCCTAACAGTTTCCCTGGACGTCTCTGAGGCCTTCGATAAGATGTAGGCCCTACCAAAAAGTGCTTTTATCCAAGCTCCGTTAACTTATCATTTCAGACCCAACAATTATCTAGGCGATGTGCTGCTTGATGAAACAAACCAAACACAAATAAACAATAAAAACCTACAACTTTGTATCCAGACGGAGACTCAATACGAATCATATGTCTTTTCAGCAGTGGGGCTTACTTTGGCGAGTAATTTTTTAATACTGGCAAGTCCATGTCGGTCATCTTCTCTCCCAAATGTGCCAAAATAGTCACCCTTGTATATCTAGGTCAAACTGTCATCTTAGAAGCTACAGCCATACGCACTTGCGATATATTCTGGCTGTTGACATATCGCAGAGTTTTTGTTTGTTTGTTTGTTTGTTTTTTGTTTTGTTTTTGTTTATTGTTTTTTAAATTTTTATTCACAAACACCCTACAGGTTTACATATCTTTGTTCTTTATAACGTAGTTAGGTAGCTCTTGCTAAAACAGTGATGCATCCAGTCTGAAATTTTTTTATGGATAGTCGCCTTTTCTGTCACACCGATTTTTTTTCCAAGTATTAAATGTGTTGTATAGCAGAGCATTTGCTGCCCATACCAAAAACATCCAGTGTAGAATTAAAATTTGCTAGGTGGAGCCACTTTGCTGCTCGCGAATGACTAATCTTCAAGTGTTGAGTTTGTTAGGAAGGGCCGCATTTGCTACCCACACCGACAAATCATTTCTTTTCTTTTTTTTTTTCATTATTGTTTGTTCTTTGGGTACTACCGCATTCACTGCCCATACTGTATTCTCTCCTCAGTCATGAACATATATCAAATATAACGGAGTGAAAATTCCAATTGTTAAATGCAACAAGGTGAAATTTTGATCTTTGTATCGAGTCCATACTTTGTCTTTTATGACGTTTTGCCAATGAACTCTATAAAAGGTCAAACTATATTTGTATTTAATTGCACTAGGTGAAATTAAAAGACGCCTATTTCTTAGCATTAGAATCTACTTTGACTTTGTATAGTGCGATATTCTTCCCATTGTGCACTATCTCTTTCACTTTTCGAAAAAAAAATCCTGAACGGTTGGAATTCAATCCAAATACTTACATGCATAAATATATTTCTTGACTAATATAAAGATCACATTATAAATCGGCTGAGTATTTGCTGATCCTAGCATAACCTCTTCCATAGTAAAAGGTATGTATCCGTTGTTCCTATTGTAGTCTGCCGAACAACATGTTCCAGAATAATGTAACTAAATTACATTCCCAGAATAAATGGGTGATAGTCTCACTGTGTTCATTACACAAGTTGATGTATGAGAATCAATCATTTTCCATTTGAACAGTCTACCTTTGATACAGACCCTTCTTTGCTAAAAACCTTAACTGCAAGTAGCTCATCTTTCTAGATATAGTTGCTTTATACATCAGTTGAAAATATTTGTTCCATTCCTCTAAACTTATTTCAGTATTCAAATCATTATTACATTTAGAAATTATATTTGTTTGAGGTTCTATCGGATTTTGTGCCAATTTTCTATAAAAAAATTTTTTGAACCTTGCCAACAGCCATAATAATACTTATGTTTCTGTCTGCATCCCACCACGATACCTTTCATAATGTAACATTTCTTTACATTCTCCAGGAATGGGTGACGATAATCCGCAATGTGTGACAAAGTCAACCTGTAACTGATATTTGGTGTTAAATTCTCGATTTAACAGGACTAAACCATCTTCCTTCAATAAACGTTTTATACATTTTACTCCTCTCTCATGCTACAGTCCTTTAAACAGCATTTCATCTTGTACTTTGATATTTGAGTTGAACCGCCAATTCTGTATCTAAACTGTATCTGTAATCGTGGGAGTATGAAAGTTATGCCTACTCCAGCTTATAATTACATCATACAAGAACTTGCTTTTTTTCTTCTCATTCCACTAAAAATTTTTTTGCAACCACATCATAAAATGAATTTATGACTCTTGACCGCGAATAATCTAGTTGCTGATCGCTTCCATGAAGCACTCCATTCAATGCTGGATGTCTCTGAGGCCTTCGATAAGGTGTACCAAAAAGTGCTTTTATCCAAGCTGCGTTAACTTACCGTTTCAGACTCGATATTTAACTAGGCGAAATGCTACTTGATCAAACAAATGAACAGACAAATAAACAATTAACAAAAAAAAATTGTATACAGATGGAGAGTCAATACTATTTTTTTTCGGCAGAGCGGCTTACTCTGGCGAGTTATTTTTTTTTTCAATACCGGCAAGCCCATGTTGGTCATGTTCTCTCCCAAATGTGCCAAAATAAATCACCCCTGTATATTTAGGCCAAACTATCATCTTAGAAGCTACAGCCATTCACACTTGCGAGATGTTCTAGCTGGTGACATATCGTGGAGCTGCTGTGTCATGGAGATTTTTCAAGACGGGTAAAGCGTGCAGCACTGCAGAAAAGACTAAAACGTATGTTGTCTGGAAAAGTGCTGGTGAAAGTGTAGATTTCTATGGTAAAAGACATCTTAGAATACGGTGGTACAATCTCCAGCAATTGTGGAAAAGGTACGATTGACCTTTTGGAATCTATAGAGTTTGAGGTGGCAAAGTCCACATTGGCTATAGCGGATTTGCTTCCAAAGCAGACCCAGTTGGATGTTATCACTACTACACCTGGCCTGCCCTTCTTTGACAGGATTTTATTTATAGTAAGTGAAAATAAAACTACATTGTGACCTTCCCCCAGACTGAGACACCAATTTGGAAGTTGTTCACTATCACCTTAGCACTAGCAGTCTCTGCTGTCTAGTGTACTGCAGTCTTTTATCATGGAAACCCTATTCAGCCAATGAGAAACTGAGTCACTTTTCAGGCTTAAACGTTCGCATACCTGTTTCGAATCAATATTATTCCTTCTCTCCCTGCACATTCACCTGCCAGGCATTAAACGCTGAGCACTTTTCAACATATATCATAGGAAGTAAACATTTCAAATGTAAGCATTGTGTATTCGTTGAGTCATATTCCTACGTTGCTCCAGTGGTGTAATTTCCCTTAATTATATCTATTTTGCCAGGTGATATGATTTTGCTCTGACAATATGCGTGATGCATAAACTTATTGTTTTGATGAGCCTACCATTGTCATTAGTATAATGAACCTTTTTGTGAAGTCCTTTGTCATTGTAAATACGATCACGTTTGTTTACAGTACTGTGATTCGAAGAGCCTCCAGATCAGTTAAACTTGTATATTACTCATTTGACTATACCTGTTACAAGGTTTATGTCAATAAAGTTCTGGTGTATATACTTGTAACTATTAGGTAACCTGGACAAAATAAACATGTTTATAATAAAAATAGCACTTGAACATATGTCACGCTAAATCGTATAACTTATACTATTGTTTTTCACAGTCTATACACTATGCGATGTATACTTATAACTTTAACCCTTCTACAAACGCGTGAGTATGTTGAATTACTTTAATTTACCACAGGCCATAAATTGTGTATAGTATGATTACTGATACTGGTTGACCGAAGCATGGTTTGTAAAACACTGTAAAACCCATAAATGCATTTTGATTTCATTAACTCAGTGACGAGCGGTTGTCAATGACAAGAAGGCAGCCATATGTACAGGGACTTTAAAATCATAAACTCTTTTAGCAGTTTAGTTATGGACGTGTTACAGAAACTGTTTACAGGCATTTTCTATGCCAGTTGAATGGATAGTGCATGTAAAGAAGTTCCTTACACATGCTCATCACCATAATGGAAATGAACCTTATTTATCACTATCACAGAAATACTCCATCTTTTACTATATTGAGTAAATATTAAGATAAAGAACGTCTAACCATAAAATGGTTTCAGAGGGAATAAGTTCATTAGAATGCGATTACTTACCACACCCTTTCCCTTACCCAGCAACGAACTAAACTCAAAATTTGAAATGAAAAATAACAAATGAAAATAGACCGAATTTAAATATTTGTTTTGTTTTATTTTTTATTTTTGTTTGTTTCTTTTGGGCTTTTATTTTTGTTTTGTTTTGTTTTTCTTTTTTTTTTTGTTTGTTTGTTTTGTTTGTTTTTGTTTTGTTTAGTTTTTTGTTGTTGTTTTTATTTTTTGTTTTGGCTTTTGGGGGGATTGGGTTGGGGGTGGGGGCTTGTTTCGTTTTGTTCTTCTTTTTGTTTTCTCATTACTGCCCACTTGACCTGTTACATTTCCCTAGCAGAGGAACAAAGGTAATTACTACAAATTTCTGCATGACGAAAGTCAACTGAAACACAGGTGATTTTCCCGTCACCATGCCAATGCACAGCGGATAAACCATCGTAAAACATAAACATATTGGTGACAGCGTCAGAAAAGGTCAGGGAGAACAGTATGGGGAGAAAGTGGTACCACACTAGAAAAAATGAATTCGATGTCAGCAAATCAGTCTGTGTGCCTAGATAACTTTTAAAGATTGCCTATTCAGTATTTATTTAACTGCTGCGACAATAACTTTTTCATGCGGCTATGTCAAAAACCTATAAATTGAGAATCAAAGGCCTCTCAATCTATAAAAGT
>OZ026619.1:9789277-9936777 GCA_964020975.1 Hermodice carunculata
TTATTATTATTATTATTATTATTATTATTATTATTATTATTATTATTATTATTATTATTATACCTCTTTGAGTACAAATGAATGGGTACCAATCTATTATAAATGAGAAAGGTGCAGACATAATATGAGACCACTTGATCGGTGGATGAGTTACCAATCTAACGTGTTTTCGAGAAGTACAAATCAGTGGTTCTTTGACAGAAAAATGAACTGGACAATATTTTTCTGACAACCACAATCTTGGTGAATCAGTTAAAGCCTTTCCCGCTCAAATCGTCTAAAAGCGCTTGGGTGTAAATTCCTGTCTAGCTTTAACGTTAAACATAATTTGTCGTTACCAGAAAACATTTTAGTTGAGCTTTGTATCTAGGAGCACACATCATAACATGCCCTTGGTCAGTAGCTTCCTTTGGCGCGAGTTGGGCATGCCCTTGGTCTGTAGCTTCCCTTGGCGCGAGTTGGGCATGCCCTTGGTCAGCAGCTTCCCTTGGCGCGAGTTGGGCGCAATGACGGATAACTGCTGTTCAGCACTGCCTGGCAATTGGTGGTCAGGAAAACAAAATGGTGTAAATCCCCCATTTGGACATACGTTTTTTTTTTTTTTTTTTTTTTTAAGACTTGAGATGTTTTACACAAAATGATATCCAATGCTCTGTACTGAAGAATTTTCACATATGCCCCGTAGGTTGTGGGATACAGATTCAAATGGCATCAGTTACAACAAACCTCACAACAAGTATCATGTATGAGTACGGCAATCATTGATTTGGTTGATATTCTAAGGATGAAATAAACTGTTTATATGTATCCAAAGATCAAAAAGATTCAAAGGTACTCTTCTCTATGTAATTAAAATCATAGCGCCAGTTCTTTTTCGCGTATCCCATAAATTATTTTTTTGTTATTTCATTTAGTTACAGTACAAATGCTTGTACATGGCCGATAACCATTATATTTAGGAATCAGATAATCGTCAATACGGACTTCTGAATACATATATCATCTAGGAGTACTACAAGGTAATCCATGCACAGCTGACATGATAAATATTAATCACGTGGAAACACAGAATTCTTAAAAATGGGCTCACTTTGGGAAATATTATCAGAAGTAGGATAATAAGAGGTAATGATAGATTTTGCTGGTGCGTAAAGATCCTTGGGTATTCCCTTAACATGACCAAGTTAGAACATTTCTGATATGTAGCCCGGAAAATGACAATACTACCTATATTTTCATCGTTGGTGACACCACACATATTTGTACATGTTTAATGTATTAAGAATTAAGGTGTGCGATTTCAATAGAGGGTCATTGCGTAGTCAAAGTCTGGGAGTTTAAAATTGTTTGTCAAGGCCTCAGCTGTAACCTTGACAGACTTCCTGCGTGGATGTTTTAAATCTTATATTTTAAAACAGGTTTCCACAAAGCGACCCAATCATCATACCACACGTATATGTATGCTCAACACTCGAGTAACCCAAGCATGATAAAAATATTTATCGTGCCACATAAAATACACGAGCAATTTTCCAAGATTTAATACCATTGGGAACTATCAACATATAATTATGTAATCGAAGGGCTAATATGCACGGCTAACTACAAAGTAATGACTGTGACAGGATTTATGTAATAGCCAGCAACAATAATATATACCTGACAAGTTGAAAAGACCTATATTCCAGCCACGTAAGATGTGCCTCGCTTAAACAAAATTATCACCGTCCAACAGGGAATTACCATGAAATATTGAAAAGTCTGTCCTCTGAAATTCGGTTCTGTGAAGGACTACACACTCACAGTTATTCTATTTGTATTTATATTGTTCTTTGGGTCGCAGGGTCTCCTAGTGTCCAAGACACGAATTACTAAAGGGGCTCGTCTCTGTGATGTGTAAAGATGGTTTTTGGCCTTTGTTTTATCTAAGTGGGGAGCTGCCTTCGATGACAGCTCCCTAATGTAAGAGGCTATGGTTTGGGGCGAACGTCATTTCAATATCCATGCTCTTATGGTTCACTTTATGTCACTAGTAATGTATGCGCCGTGCACGGATTGTACACTAATAGTGTAATGGTAAAGCATATATATCGACAGAAACGTTTTATGAAACCTTATCGTATGCTCTGTTACAAAACAGAGGGAGACATATCAAGGTAACGGGCCAAACAGAACGCATCACTCACTCATACACTGGATCATGTTCTGATAATAGATACTTTAAACCACAACAGGTAGGTCCTCATGTTTCGGAAGTACGCAGCAGAAACTATCCAAATACTCGGTAAGGTGTGTTTACCTTTCTCCCTGGGCTTGCCATAATCATAGCAAATCTCTCATCATCCTCATCCAGCCTCAGTTTTTCTTAAACCTGTCCTCTGGACACAGTACTGAAGATCACCAGGTACACTCTTTTTGAGCGACTTTTCATTGTGTTCTGGTGAGCATTTTTGCTCTTAACGCATTCCTCTTCCTCGCAACAAAAAACAGGGGCTTGAAAAAATATTCTACACAGCCTATCGAGACACAACATTTGCAAAGGACCACCCTTATCCTATGGTGCTATGTAATGCTTTTACAAAGGCAATGCGATCGACGCATGGCGGCTCGGCAGCCTGCGCCGTGTGCCAGCACTGATCGTCACACCACAGCCTGATTCATCCCCTGGCTACAAAGTCCCATTTGCACTTCTCCTGTTTCGCTGATAAGCTCATCTACATAAGCTTTTTCAAGTGATCTGCTAAATTCAATAGTGACTACGCAGGTTAAAATTCCGTATGCGGGTTTTGCAAGTCACCATACGGTAGAACAGGGAAGCCACATAGAATGAAGCATTGAGGGGAAAGACACCTCCTGGGATAAGGTCATTCACCATGCTACCTGTGCTATGGGATGCTTTGCAATATTATGTTGCACTCAGGTCTGTATTTCCGCAGAGTACATATAATTGTCTCAATTTAAAGGATCGTTACATCAAACGCTGTTTGTGTTGCAGTAATTGGCTCGTGACCAAACGGACAAGCTGCTTACTCCGAGTCTGTCTTTAAGCTCTCATTAAAATACACATTGGAGCACTCTCTAACTAGTAAGCTCCTTTGATGTTCTTTCATTTGATCCTGGCGTACTGAATATCCATGCTTAACTGATGGCGCTTTGCTGTAATTTGTAGGCACTCCCTCCTATCGACCCATCCCGCCAAATAACTGGTTACCATAAGCGGTTTTCATCTGAAACTTTACATAAATATCTTTCATGTATAGCCAGTATTTCAATTACAACTTGGCTGGGATATTAACTTTTATGGATGAGTAAGTACATGAACAATAAATACATTAAGATGGATACTCAAGGAAAGATGATTACCGAAAGGGAAAAATGAATTAAAGGCATGTTTTGACTTCTGCTAAATGTGCAGAAAAGATGAAATCATGACTATGATTTGAGACAAGGACTTTCCCAGTCACAACTAAATCATACTGCACGTTTGTCACGGTTGTAATGTTCGAATCAAAAGTTGCTATTGATGGCATACTACAGGCCAGCTAAGATGCAAGGCTGCGCCTGACCACACTTCAGCTCGATGTTCCCATGGGCCTGCAATATTGAATTCCATTGCTCAGTGGACCTGACACTTTGGGCATAAATTGTACGACTAAAGAAAAAATATCACGTTGCCTGGTTTGATTCACTTTTATGATTGCACTCAGGCTCATATTTGACACTGCAGTAAAGAGACAAATTATAAGCAGATTTGACAAGTCCGAATTAATTTCCTTTTTGCGTATACTGGATCAATGGGACTCGATTCAACAAACACTCGCCAGTCTGATTACTCGCACAAGAAACGTGCCATACGCACCAACAAGAAAAAAAAAAAAGAAAAAAGGGGGATCACGGATGAATCTTTGGCCTTACCTCCACTGAATCGTAGTTGTCTGAAGGCGCAGGACTGCGGATGGGTACAGTAGCAGTTTGGTCCGAATAGTTCCCTGTATCATTCTCATTTTCTCGACGTTTACACTCCCAGGTTGTAATCCATGTTTCGGGGCCAGCTTTAACATCATGTGGATCTTTACGTATGACGTCAATTTCCTGGCGTCGTACACGTACAAGATTACCGGAAATATATCCTCCACGGTTTCGATTTCTCCTTCGTGGACCCGCATACACAATGAGCACTACTGCTAAAATAATGAGCATGATAGCTAAAGCTCCAGATAAGCCAAGGATAACAACTAAGTTGTCTCCAGATAAAAGAAACGAGGAGCTTGGGTCTGGAGGTGGGGGCTCTTCGTCCGCTAGCCATATCGAGACGTTCACTCTGCTATTCAGATTGGGATTGTAATTATCCGTTGCTACGGCAATTACACTAAAGAAAGACTGGTTATTTTGGCCTAACACTTTTTGCGTCCTTATGACTCCTGTATTGGAATCAATCACAAACGTCCGTGCACTATCCTCTCCTTCTGCTAAGGAAAATGTATATTTATTGAATGGTTCAGCATCCGCATCGGATGCGAAGATTTTGCCGACTTCTGTCCCGACGGCCTTACTGGCTAACACGCCAAAGGCATAGCTTGTCTGCGAGAAAATGGGCCTCTCGTCATTGACGTCCTTAATTTTTAGCAATATGGTGGCGGTGCTAGAGAGAGGTGGAGTGCCCTGATCTGCAGCTACCACAGTGGCCTCCACATCTTGTATTTTTTCGCGATCAAATACAACGGCAGCAGAAACCAAGCCAGTGGTCCTGTTGATTTTAAACATGTCACTACCACCAATCAAAGAATACTGAACCTTAGCATTCTTGCCTGCGTCACTGTCCGTGGCATTGACATGTATGATAGAGAGCCCTACAGCGTTGTTTTCTCTGATATCCTTGTAATAAATTTGCTGGGTGAACTTTGGGGAATGGTCGTTTTTGTCCAGTACTATAACAGTGACGTACTCTCTGGAAGATAAAGGAGGATCCCCCTTGTCTCTGCAGAATATGGTAAGAGTGTGCTGTGACTTTGTTTCCCTATCTAGCAATTCTGACGTTACAATTTTATAATCTGTTTTGTAAATCAGCTGTAATTTGAAATGAGGGAAAGCATGATTTAAAACACATTTAAACTCACCATTTTTGCCACCATCTAAATCACTCACTACAACATGGGCAACAAAATCGTTCACTTTAGAACTTTCTGATATTTCCACTGTGCCCGTATTGGACATTGTATTGACGGTTATTTTCGGAGAATGGTTGTTAATGTCGACTACCTTAATTGTGACTTCTGCTCCAGCTGTCAACGGTTGCTGTGCTCTATCCTTGGCCACAACAGAGAGCTTGTGAAGAGGCCCTAGCTCGTAACCAAGAGCTTTTTTCAGGTAGATCTCACCCGTCTTGTTGTTTATGCCAAAGATATTATCATACTGAGTCACAGTGCTGCGGGCAAAACCATACACTATTTGCCCATTGTTTCCTGCATCATTATCGCGAGCTCGAACCCTGAGAATTGTGGTTGACCTTGGTGCATTCTCAATCACTGTTGTTTCATACGTAGCGTTTTCAAATTTAGGGACATTGTCATTGACGTCACCAACTGTTATAGCCAAAGTTACTGATCCAGATTTTGGAGGGTGTCCTCCGTCTGAAGCTACCAAACGTAGTTGGTAAGACGACTTTTGTTCTCTGTCCAGTGGATCCATCAATAAAAGTTGTATCCCTTCTCCTTTTTCCAAACCATCGACCTGAATTTTAAATTTTGGTGAGTTGGAGATCAGGTTATAATGTTGTATACTATAATCGCCGTAATCAGCATCCTCCGCGGCGTGGATCATGGACACAATTCCGCGATCCGCACTTTCCGGGATAAATATCTTCATTACGTCTTGTGGGAATGCTGGCCAATTGTCATTGATATCTAAAATTTTAATGTCAACTTTTATAATTTGGAAAATTTGTCTGGGTAAGGATTGTACAGACACGTCTGCTTTAATATAGCAAGTGTCCATCTTAGGACACATGGTGTCCCGGTCGATTCGTTTTGCTGTTCTTATACCTCCTTCAGAGTCTATTGCTAAGTAAGGGGCACGGGGCCCGTTTCTAGATAGAAAGGCGAATTTTAATGTGTTTAAAACAGAAGCAGTGTACTTTTTATCAAGAGATGCGTCATTAACTACATTGCCAATCACACTACCTACCGGTAGCTCCTCCTTAAGGTGATACCTGATGGCCTCCTGGCCAAGCCCCGGTGTCCATCCTGACAGATAAAAACACAAAAATCCTAGATATATACCATACACATGTATGCCACTCATGGTGACAAATCCGCGTGGTTGTATATGTCTGCCGAGATACATGGCACAGCCGCATCCCCGTCTTCTGTAAATATCATATCATAATGATCCACGTGAAGGATTTCCGTAAGCAAACTGCAGCACAACTGGTGAAAACCCATAACTTAAGCGCGTAGAGACTGAGAACCTGTGGAACCAGTGCACTGTCTGCGAACAGTGTCCGCCAGGATAACTGGTCCATGCGTAAACTGAAGTACGAGACCTCTTGAAATGTTTTGCAGCAGACTGGTTCCAAAACATCATCACTATTAAGATAGTATTACCTGGCTTGTTTCCGTATTGTTCATGGTGTGGAACTTGGCCACACCATTAATATCTAAATTTCCAAGGTGCGTGTGCGTGGCGTACATTTTAGTTCTGGTAAAAAGCTTATTTGCTTGAACGCCTCTTCAACTTTGACTATTTCCACTCTGTGCGGTGTATGGAGAAGCCATGCGCTGGCGTCCGCCGCTGGCGCTTTAGTGCGTCCGCAGGCTCCCACGACAGGTATATGGATCTTAGTGATTGCGTGTAATAGAATTAGCGTACAAATAGATAACGCACACTTGTGGGGCTGCGTCCGTTGTGATGCGTGTAGGGGAGTGAGGCAAAGAGATACTACTATAGCCGAGACTCGCTTGTGTATTATCACACCACAGCTACTCATCGACCCAGCGCCTCATGGTCTTGCACTGCGCTGCGCATTGACATCCATCCAGCCGTTGACTCGTTGTCATTCCTCCCCAAAACAGAATTATAAATAGCCAGGCATCATAAGTTGATCTATTTTGACCCAAATGCAAAGTGCATGGTAATTATGACTTGTAATAAGCTGCCAATAGGGTTTTAAGAGGAAACCCTACAATACTGACATATATGTAGCGGGCCTTACATAATATTACCTTATAATGTTTACGACTAGGACAGCTTCATGGTTGAGATCATGTAGAGCTAAATTGAATAAAATCGGACAAGACTACAACAGCAAAAATACCACAGGCAAATACAGCCAGGTGTTGCGCTGAATATCGGTTGTTTAATGGTATTCACTCAGTTCCGGCTTAATTCTTCAGTTCTCTTGCCGTCATGAATTTTCAATGAGAATACAGTAGATGACAAGAAATGGCTGTAGGACACGTATGGATGACAGGAATGACATAACACTCTTGTGATCGAAAAGGTATCAGTTATGATTCGAGAGTCTCAAAATGATTGGTGACTAACACTGACAGACAAGTCCACTCCTTACTTTATTGTCAGTGTTCAATGTAAGCTATGTGTTTTGCCACACCACTTACATGGACCTGTGGAGTTGACAAAACATGTGGCAAGGAGTATACACCGACTTCAATCTGCTAAAGAATATCATTTCTTTGGCGTTTCATCTGTATTCGTAAAAAAGGGACACAGTTTTCTTAAGACCTGATCACTGCGGTAAATATGTTGTCTCATGATATTCATATGCGATATGGTAGTGAGGGATGGCCAAGGTCACTATGTGTACAAAATGAATAGCATAAGATTTTGTAGCTTAGAGCGAAGTAAGTCCGTCATGCAGCAAATTGCCGGGGTGTACACCATAGCTTAATCAAGTAATTTGATGAGCACTTGACATAAAGAAGCAAAATATATACTTGCCAAGACCACAAATCTTGCATTGTATTCATGCATATTACTGTGCCCGAAGCGCAAAAGCTAACAACCCCGCCAGGTCTCCTTTGTGACGTATTCAAAAGCCTGTAAAGGCGCCAAATTTCCCCAAGAAAAACAATGAAGCAGACGCCAAACGAAATAACATATTCCGTTCCCCCCATGGCCAACTGTGAAATGGGAGTTAAAAGGTAAAGTAACACCCCGTTCATCAATACAGGCGATACCTAAATATCGATGCAGTTTACGCAACAGTTACAGTTACACAGCAATTCGGTTCAGAGCTTAAAAGCACAACACTGGACATGCCGGGAACAACAGACAATGTTAATGCAAATGTGAACATCCCGTTTTCTGCTGACCGTGATGTACTGAACCGACGATAAGGTCCATACTGATCCATTCTTCATCTGCTGCTCTAACTCAGCCAAGATGAGAACTGGCCCAGGCTAACTTCAAACTAACGATATATCGATATGAGTGACTGCCATACTTAACTTAGAGACCCTGGTTTTATCGAGATCCTCCTAGGCAGAAAGATCTCAGCAAGCTTTAAGGTGGATCTGGTCTGCGGTTTTGGAGAACATTACATAAACATACTCGCACAACAGTACTTCAATATTAACCATGCAAAGGCTATCAATCATTACACATTTTAGATATTTTCAAAACGAGAAATTGATAGCGGTGCCACAAAATGCACGTTTGGTGCAGATTGAGTCCAGCTACAATTCAAACAAGTTTGAATAGACTACAGCATGCTGTTTGGGAGAAGTCAAAAGCAGCACAAAACATACGCGCTCGCACATATTAATTGAACGAAAAGTACCGCAACACCTGCTTAAAAAAATCGGTGCATGGGATCCCAACGGTGTCTGCAATGATAAAACCCTCGGTCAGACATTTTAGAATAAACTATTATAGAATCCCCTTCAAGTCATACTACTACTACTACTACTACTACTACTACTACTACTACTACTACTACTACTACTACTACTACTACTACTACTACTACTACTAAAATAATTTAAAAAAAATAATAATAAATTGAATAAATAAATAAATAAATAAATAAATAAATAAATAAATAAATAAATAAATAAATAAATAAATAAAATACACAGTCTGCTACAATGTAGTCTAAGCGATCATATAGGTACGCACAAGGAACAAAACGATTTCAGTGGCAAGTGTTATATTTATTTTTTCCACGGTAGGAAACCACGAAACCCTAATGTGACTTTAATATGTATTTTTTAAACGGTGATGTGAATCTTTAAGATGTCTGATTTTTTCATGTATTGTCCTGTAAAACGTCCAGTATTTTTACATTTTTCTTTTTTTGTTTGCACGAGAGGGGTTCATATACGCATTTCCGGCTCCCCAATCGTCAAAAAGCGAATAAGTTTAAACCAGGCGATCACATAATTTCGAACATCCGTCGAAAATCAACTAAGGAAGCCACACCCACCTAGTGAACAAGTTTGGTGGATGTTGGGTAGAGCTACACACCTAAGTTTGAAGAAAGCTCATCTTGCAGTCGGAAATTAAAATAAAATCATGTAACACACATGCACACCTTAAAATCATTTAAGACACAAATCACTGAACCATGACCTGGTTAATAATCTTGGTAGGGACCCTAATGCCCCAAGATATATCTCCACCACGTTTGATAAACATCTGGCCAAAGGGTTTTGAGTTGTCGAAAATGTGAATTGGTGGTGGACGAAGACGGACAGACGAACGATGGAGGAAGGACCATCCTATAGTCTCAGCAGACTGACAAGTCAGCTCAGCTGATAAAACTACTTAACGACTAGATGGCCTTAAGCAAAGGCGATCTGCTGACTTGAAGTCACTTTATTCATAATACAATACAAGCAAATACATTATATAGTTCATGCATATGATCAATAGCTATCTGCAAGATTTCCTTAACATATTCAGTGTTACAACAGGGTCTATACAAACCGCCTTTGTACCAGCAGACCATCTCGGGTATTGGCAGAGGATGGTATCTCATGAAACACCAGCTGTAATGAAGACTTAAGGTACTATACCCCACAAATCATCAGTTCTCATACGAACATAAAAGGCGAATTAGTAAAGACGCAAGAATCAGCAGACACAGCAAAGAATCTGCATTAATCCCGCAATATTGACTTGTGTCCTCTCTGGCTCATGTGCTAGTCTCTTAAAGCATTTGGAAATAAGACACAATACGCCACGCGTGCGTTAACAATCCTTTACTTAAACTTTACATTCACGAGAAGTGATACACAGGAACTTGAAAATGTATTTTTTAAAAGTCATTCTCGGTTGACGTATTTGAGAATAATGCCACGCTATACTTTGTCGCAAAATCAGATCTGTTCGGGAAATAGCCATTCCCCAATCATTTGAAAAAAAGCTCCTCAGCGGCTGTAGAGAGAGGCACAAGTAAAGTTTATACGAGATCTGCTGGTCTGGTTTAATTGTATACACCAGTAAATATTAACTACCACGTCATCTATTCATCGCCTTATAGTACTTTCACAAGTAAATATGGTGGTACATTCCCTTGAAATTTGTTTCTTGGAAGAATAAGCACAACGTACATTTTATCATACTTACAGTAATGTGTCTAAACGAGGACTCAAGTGTATACAATTTATTTGCACTTTAAACAAACATGCAAAGTAACAAACAAAACCAATGGGATCACCATGTGCTACCTTTGACATATTTTGATCACTGAACCATAAATATTAGGGATCATATGCACGCACATAGGTAAATTGAATAAGCCTGTTAACAGAGCCAAAATGTGAGATTGTTAACCACACCTTTAAGTAAGCGGAATTAGGTAAGACTTGCACCACGGTATAATTGTACTGGGGAACTATATCCTTCGTGCATATGGTCCCCGGTGTGAAACGTCTGCCATGTCATTATGAACGAGGCTCCCACAATATATACAGCATAAAACAATACACAATAAGTCTACAGAAAATGTTCCTTAAGTTACTTGCAATTTGCTGCAGTTTACTGGTGGTGGTGTATATAACCAAAACTTTCACAATTTATCGACCGATGGTCCCCTGTTGGTGTGTTGGTCTAATCTGGGAATCCCCGTTATCAAAGTTTACCGTCAATACGTGACACAGAAGTCATTTTTACATATTATACGAAAATCTTGCCTTGATATATCAAAGCAGCTGATGGAGGAAACGAACAACTCTTATAGTACTAAATATTTGCCACTTTGTTACCTTTTTATTTAGACATAAGCTTATTCTTCATGGCATAAGTCATATGTGACCTCACCGTAAGTCGAGAAAATGAATCAATAGCAAAATGTAAAAATAATTGGCCATTCAACAAATCAGCAACTTTGGAACAATTATCACGTTAGCAGTCAACCAAATAATTTTGATGTTGGTTCCGTTATTTGTGTCGTGAACTAATGAGCGACAATGTGACAAATTGGGAACATTTGCGTGACTTGTGACTGTGCGAAGGTCAATAATGCCCACAAGTTTTATAGAATTTGTCACAACAGGGGCGCATAAACAAATCCCGCTGTTAATAAAATGGCAGCTACAAAAAAGCAGTGATAGACATCAGAGTGCAGCGCAGCGACGCATATGTTCTTAGTTTTGTTGGGATACAGTCCAAGCTTGTTCTGTATATTGTACAATTATATGGTGGGCACATTTTCATATATTTACCGGGTTCACTTTCTTTAGTCCCAAATCTTTTCATAAACATTTCCCTACGTGATGCAAGATTTTTAAAATTCTAAATGCGTGATATCTGCAAAGTGTCGTGTGTGTTTTCCAACTAATTTGACACATTGTCGTTACATATTGTTTATTTGAATGCTTCATGTTGAGTATTTTATGCGCGGGTTCATAACCATGTGAATTCAGCAACTGATGAAAGACAAATCAAGGGAATTTACTGCGTAGAAATGTCAACATTAAAACACATCTACGGACTAACATGCAAAAGTTGTGCAAGTGCACGACCGTGGTCTATTATCCTAGACCTATGTCGGGGAGCCTGGTAACATGAAACAGCGCGTGTATCCTTGTCAACAATGGCACCATCCCTGGCTGTTAGTACAAAATCCACCACGCGATGTTACTTAGAACATTACCTAGCGCAAGTGCAGTCAAGCGTAGCAAGGTGGGACACATTTTATCAGACAGCTATCTTGTAGAATTGAGAATAAATAGAATATTCTTCAAATCTAGCCGCTGCTCCTTTTAGAAAATTGGATTTTTACTGATTAAAAAACAAGCCGCCCCCCCCCCCCCCCAAGGCTGTGCTTCGGACGTGACTGGATGACGCACAGAACGTCTCATGAAATTGATTCAATTAAGCACTGTTCATAAATTCCCACCCAACAGTGTGTCCCTGTCCCACTTTGTCCCACTTGCATTTGGCAACGCGTCTTAAACATGTTCTATTTCGCAAAAGCGATGGACGAATACGCTTCATGTGACACCTTGTGATGCTGACTGTACTAACAACCAAGATATGCTCCATTTACGACCCGTTTACGAGTGGGAAAAAATCGTGGTTTTTGCCGTCTTTTTTTTTGTTCCCTCTCAAACTATTTGAAATTGCTATTTAGACATTAAATCGAACATTTTTGAGTTCACGTTTTTATATTTTGTAATTCACCGCCCCCTCGCAATGAACCTGCATGCGTAGAGCTCAGAAAGTGACGCAGCAGGAACATACTATCGTCGTATCGCATGACAGGCGGCTGTACCTTGGTAACAACTACACGAAACTGTGTTTTAGAAAAGATACCCGACATGGCCCTACATAATGCCTTCATTTATATTGCTGCTATAAATTTCCTGTACACTTTTCTGTTTTAGGTCAGTGTACATAAATGGTGTCGCAAAGACCTGTGCTATAGTTTAAGAAATTTACTTGCCTTAACTCCCTAAAAAGTTGATACTCTCCCGCAATTAATATAAAATGTCTCATAAGTTGTATACTTTTTTCTAGCAAAAAACGTATTTCCAAGAAAATAAATTTTGCTAGACTGTTCTCCTTCGCCCGTATTTTTTTCAATTTTTTTATTATGCCTATTATAGTAATATTAAATTGAACATAAACATATATATATATAACGCGTGTACAAAAACCTGCTATATCTCTGAGTGAGCAACACACCGAAAGCAAACTGTAAATTCAAAATCGTATTAAAATCATCGCGGGAAGAAACGCGTTGCATCGTTTATGAATAAACAGTACCGTTCCGAGAAGTAATTCAATGTCGTAAAGTGAGCGTCTCTGTACGCTGGCAGTCGCGCATTGTTTAGCAATTTCATTGCCTGTTTCGACCAAAGTCGATGTGCTTTGAAGTAACATAACGATGCCGTGTCCGCATACCTTGTAGGCCCTCTTTTCATTCAAGTATCAGCATGCAATGCCTTCAGTTGCAGTGACTATAAGCATGGTCCACATCAACAAATGTCCTTGGCGCGCTTTGGGAACTTTGGTTCTAAAGCGCGCCAAGGTAAGCTGTTGGCTCGTTCAAATAACCACAAAACCGGGAATCTACAACAAATTGCACACTGTAATAATACCAGAATGATAAGTCACGACATTTCGCCAGGTAGGCCTTTTAGAATTTTATGCAATAGGAAATCTGGTTTTTGATGCACACTTTTATACAGTACGGCTGTTACTTTGACCAATTCTTATATGGGTGTCAGCCAAATACACACTGACCCTTCATTTTATATCCACAGTGACTGTCATGGATGCAGGCACTAATTATGCACTTTTATACCCGCGGTTATTACCTATATGTTGTTTACCTGTGTCAAATGTAAGTATAATTGTGTATCATTACGCAAATTGTCAATCTCGGGTCTATGATCTGCGTAATTGGGCATTATGATGCAGTGTCCAAACTGCAGCACAATTATGCATCACAGCAAGCCGGGGGGGGGGGGGGGGGAGGAGAGCTCTACGATCCTTCTTGCTATAGCTAATATGGTAAAGTATTATTTTATGCATGACTCTTGTGCCTACACTCAACACAATGACATATGTCCACGGTCCTTGTCCTTGTTGTCAGTACAGATCTGGGCCATTGTCACAGTTATCCTGCCAACAACCAGCATTATTATGTGTCATTATAGCACCAGTTGTTCAGTCTACTATATGTATCGAAAGGCAGCATAATTATGCATCGTGACACCAACTGGTCTATTTTCTTTCGGCCACTGTAATTGCGCATGATTGTAACTGTGGCTCTGGTACATATAGAAAGTATATTATGCGTCAAGACACTTACGGGTCTATTTTCTTTCGGCCACTGTAATTGCGCATGATTGTAACTGTGGCTCTGGTACATATAGAAAGCATATTATGCGTCAAGACACTTACGGGTCTATTTTCTTTCGGCCACTGTAATTACGCATGATTGTAACTGTGGCCTTGGTACATATAGAAAGCATAATTCTGCATCACTTTAGATTGTTTAATCACGCTCTCGCATCTCCAGCAGGCATAATTATGCATCATGACACTAACCGATCTATTTCCTTTCGGCCACTGTAATCAGGCATGATTATAAGTGTAGCTCTGGCACATATAGTAAGCATAAATATGTACCATGACACTAACGGGTCAATTTTCTTTCGACCACTGTAATTATGCGTGGTTGTAATTGTGGCTCTGGTACATATAGGAAGCATATTGTGCTTCATGACACTAACGGGTCTATTTTCTTTCCGCCATTGTGATTACGTATGATTGTAACTGTGGCTCTGGTACATAAAGAGAGCACGATTATACATGGTAATGTCTACTGTCTCACGTCACGGTGCCCATCGTGTGGTTGGTACAGAGCATTCACCATCTTTCTTCGGATGCCCCATTTCATTGCCACCTCGTCCCACTCACAGACACTGGCCATATTTGACTTTTTCCAAACCTCAATGCCTTGCAATGAAGCCATGGCCACTAATGTTCTGGTTAATGGTCAGTCGCAGTTACTTCTGCATTGAAGCATAGCCATCGATTTTCTATTGTGAGTTGGATCTCACCAGTGAACAGAGGTTGTGTAAACAATACCAGTTTTACTCAAGTGAGCAAACCATGAACAACAGACAGTGGCATCTCAAGTCAGTAATACACAGTCCTTGTAACCACCAAAGTCACACGTAGCGTATTTCACCGCAAAGGTCGTGGCAACTCTTTCTCGGCAATAAGTATGTACAGTTGCTGAAGACAGTTTGCCATGACATCAGTATAGCATGGGCCAGCGCACAGAGTCTGATCTACCAAGGCTGCACTGCTCTTGTTGGACATATTCCGGTAATGTTTCACAAGTGGAGCACAATAACTTGTATTGTTCTGTATTTATTATTTTTTCTTCGGAATTAAACGCTATTTTTGTAATCGAGCCTTCCGCCCGAGCAATGTAGAAATGCAGAGAAACAGTTGAAGACCGCCTTGCTGGATATTGTCTCCAACATGCTTCTTTCGCCATCTGACTATTGCTACTACTTAAAAAATTGTACCAAGATTTTTTAATGTATACCAGTGAAAAACTAACATTATCTTGATATTTCAAATTATAATCAGCAGCTAAAATCTGTGCTGGTGTTATTTACACAAGTTGGAGGAAAAAAGGCTTAATTTATAATATGCCCGCACACAGATCATACGAGTCATATCGCATACACCACAGCATACCAGGAACAAAACATTATATGCCAATATTGTATAATAAAACTGCAAGTCTAAAAAAATTACAAGTCCTACTGTCAATATATAAAACTTAAGTCTGGTACTTCAGTTTTGTACCAGAGAATACGAGATGTATCCTTAATTTATCTCAAAATTGTATTTCTACTCAGTATGAATACATTAAACGACCAGGTACTGTACCAGCAAACCAGAATACTGGCACGCTCATTTATTTAACCTGCTAAAATGTAGGTCCCTCCCCATTTTTTCCTTCAGAGAGACATGTAATACACACAATTTATTTGGTCGACGAAAAACACATGTATATCATGGGACCTTACGCTCATGTTGTTCTATCATCAGCATGCCCTTGCTGTGTTGTACTGGTTTACATGTCTTGGTTCGAGATAACTACACGAGACACGTGGCGACACAACAGGACGTTTTTCACAAGCCTTGTGAGAAAGTACTCAACGCAAAGCATGGACCAGGTAACAGTCCTATTGTTAAGTTCTCTCTGCACCACGGGCGATATTTAGTGCATGTAAAGTACTTTTTGCATGGTTCACGATTCGGTACCTCACTTAAGCCAGTTAAGGTACATTAGGCAGGCTCACAGTGCGTGTAACAATAAGGGACATTTATATATAACTGTGATGTCCACAGACCTGCTCTGGTCCTGTATGTTGCTAGGCAACAGAGTTACGCCTTCACCGTGATAAGGGCACTTGTAACAGTTATGTTACCCCTAACTATCGTGAAATGCATTTTTGCTACCAAACAAATGAAATTTTAAACGTGTGTTCAGTATCGTGTATGTTTTAAAACTGTAAGACTTTTCTTATGCTTTTTGCTTTCTCAGTTCGTTACTTTTATCATAAACAGTCATTTAGCCCTGTTTAATAAATGGATCGACCCTCTTTGCTGTCTGGTTCCTTGGTGTAGCTTCGGACCGTTAGGTGACAGCACAGGATCCCAGTGAATATGGGGGTTCATGCCATATCATACTCGTGGTCTCATATGCGACAAGTCTTGAAATAGACTCGTTTCACATCAAGGGCCTAGTACATACTACTTTGCCCTCATTTAAGGTATATCGGGCACGAAAATCGTGCTAGTCTTACCGATACCTAGTTGTGGCGTGCAATTGCCGCAACCAGGATAACATTGGCGAGGGACCCGTGGTAATGTCACTTGCACACAGTACTTTATTAGCAGGCCTGGATGGTGTCGGGCCTTCATTGTATTACAAAGGGCAACAGGGACAATACACCTTCCACTTGATGTTCAGTGCTTTGTACAGTACAACGTTGTAACATGTATTATGTCGACAATAGAGTTGTATTTGCAGCCAGCACTATTGTGTGGTAATTTGTGTATATGTTTATCCCAGCTACTATGTATGTATCTGGCTTGCACGCGAGGTCCACCTTCAGCCAGTGCCACAGGAGCTGTGCTGTTGATCTAATAGCGACGTTATTTTTAACTTGATGTGAACAGAACAGTGAGGAGCTCGCTTACTTTACAGCTGCACACAAAAGGCGCAGTAAAAATATTTTTCCCCAAGTGTTCTTTTAAAAACACAAGTCCCAGTGGTGTGGCGTGCCCTGCTACTATTACTTTTAAAACATATCTCCTTTGGCCCAGCTGTGTGGCTCCCCACAGTCTTGTCCTGCCCTTGTTCTCTTTGAAACATATCTTTTAATGGTATGGCTTGCCATGGGCATAGCCTTGCTATGTAAGTTGATATTCAGACTGCTCGCGCGGCAATAAATTTTAGTTCTCCGTAAAAGCTAGAACTATACATATTTCTTGGTAACAGCTAACCCACCACAAGTAACAGGTCTTGTAACGCACACTGTACCAGTCTACTTGTATACACGAGCAAGGAAAAGCACAACAGATATCCCAACATGGAATCGAACTTGTGGAACATCCTTCTATACTTTGCTTCCCCTGTAGGCATTGTAAATGTATTCATCTAGCTAATGTGTGTCAAAATTGGGACATATTTGATCAGTCATCATTGTCTGCGTAAACATCATCTACACTATATACTCTTTACGATCTGGTTATATATATATATATATATATATATATATATATATATATATATATATATATATATATATATATATGTATATATATATATGTATATATATATACATATATATGTATATATATATATATATATATATATATATATATATATATAATGTGGTATTAACTACGTAGAACCTTTAGGTATATTAAAAAGATAATTCATTTTATACATAAGTATACACATATGACTCCTATCTAACGATTTTGATAAATGTGTTTGAACGTTCTAAAAATCTAAAGCTAGACATCATAAAATCTGTTAGTGCTCATTGATACTTTCAGTCAAGCTACTTAAAGACTTGTTGACATGTCTGCATATTGGCCTCCCTACTTGGCCTCTCACAGTTGATGGGTTTAGCCCGAGCAGTAAGTGCTGCATCGGGACATACCATTTGCTTTTATACTTTTAGTCTAGTTCGATTTAGCAACCATTTAAATAGCCAACATATGGCATGGAGTAATTGCGATGATTGAACCATCGTGTAGCCGCCACTTGGCCCGCCTGATGCTGAATAGTTCTGTCAACATCAGTACCATCATCCCGTCTGCTTCCAGGCGGAGTGCTTCGGTCCCAAGTACGAGCTCTGTGTTTTTGGATCTTCGCAGATATCATGCCATCTGCTAATTTGAGCAAATTTGCCTTCAGTACTATTTGCCATTTGTGTGGCGACGCTCACATACGTGGCTTCGCGTACCCGTCGGGCTACACCACAATATTTCGACGGCTTAAATATTCATCACTCCCAGCATTCAAGTTCGGGATATGATCTTCGTCACTTCCGGATGACACATTTTCATCAGAAAGACCATCGGCTCCAAGTCTTTGCTGCAGCTTTTCATAACCCTTTGGTGGGGTTGCGGCATCATATTGAGGATCCGACCTTTGGTTTGGGTAGATATACCTGGGGGCAGGTTTAGGTACCTGCTGGGCCTGGTGTGAATCATCAGACACGTCGGAATCCAGCTGCTCTGGTTCCGAATCATGGTGAAGAGCTCCGTCTGATCCCGAGTGGCTGCCGCCTTGATAGAAGTCGGGCTCCTCATCTGAATTCATCTCCTCTGCATTTCTTCTTGGAATCACGAGCGCAGCTTGTGGATGAACGAGTGCTACCTTGTGCTTATCCGAAGAACTTTCGGGATTCTCATCCCTCGAGCCACCCTGACGTGACTTAGGTCGGCCAGCTCCTCGATTGAGAGAATGAGGGGACTTGGGGCCTTTGTGGCGCCGCTGTCCAGGGCTCTTGCGCTTTCTGTTGATACTCTCATAGGTACTTCCAGCACTTCTGGCAGTATCAGTGCACCGACCTGTGAAAATAAACAAACAGGATTTTAATGGAACACTTGTATATTTAGCTTCACTCACATAAACTTAAGTTTGTCTGAACTCCTAGAACTATTGTCATGAAGAAAAATGTTTGATTATAGACCACATGCCTTGTCCGTAGGACAACTGGTAGCAAACCATCAATTCCCGCTTCGCCCCCCCCCCCCAATAAAATCTTTCACAATTTATGACTATCTTGGTATGTATACACAACCCTAATACTTTTTTTTTCAATTTGGGCCTATATTCAGTGGCAAAAGGAGGAACATTTAAAGGGTATTTTGTGTTTTTCTAACCAATCTCTGGTTAATCAATTAAAAAAAAATCTATGCTGCAGTGCTGCTGGGAGAGAAAATTGACAGTCAATATTTTGCTAATTGGCTTCTTCACCCAGCTGATTTTCTTCTCAAATAGCACAAATTGGTCGAATGGATCGAGACATCTGTTGATTTCCAAATACACGTTTAATTAGTTTCTGTTGCTTCGTGCTTTTGTGTGCACTTTCTGTTGTTGGAACACATCAATATTTTGCAGTAGAAGGAAAACGTGTATATGTAATCACTTCGGTGTGAAGTAACGAGCATTTGGAGTGCGTCATAAATGTAATGTACATTTTTCCTCTGTGTGTTTGTGCTGTTGCACTGACTGATCGTTTAGTGTGCATTTCCATTGCAAAGTCATCTTTCTTTATGCACGCTGCTGCACACTTTCTGAGCGATCGTCAATCTTCAGTGTAAAATTATCTCGTAGCTTTGTGTCATACTCTCTAAAATGAGTGAGTCCTGCAAGTGCATTCAAATATCTGTCTTTTTTTCCCCATCACCTGGTGACCTGCCTAGCAGTATTGATTGTGATAGTCGTGGCAAGCTTTGCAAATTTCGATCCCCCGAAATTGAATAAACATCAAGAGAAGGCCGGCTCCATTTCGTTCATGCTCAACTAGAGGCAAACAGATAAAATGATACTCAGTAACGAGGGAGGGATCTTTGATGAAGCGTGCATGGCCCTTAATGACATCTGGTGCTTGTCATCCCCGCCTGCCTTCTCCTATATTTGGCTACATCAGGTACGGATAACAAACATTGACGGAACCGTCACCTGGGCTGTGTGGCCTGCCTGCATATCGATATTGTCTTACCCTCTGAACCCCTGGAGTTATTGGTCCAATTGATCTACCTGCCCTGCAATGACACTGCACAGGAAACTTGATAAGAGCGCGAGGATGAGCCGCTGCATTGACTATTTGGACTGCTCTCTTGGTCATGTTGATAGACGAGGCATTGATACTGTTTGGCATAAATGCAAACAAATATCAATGTCTGTCAGTGACTTCGATCGGAGGTTACAATAGGCCAGGGCTGAAAGAACCCCTTCAATGTGCATGCATGCAGCCTCCGCTCTAGGGCATATGGAAAGAATAGCAAGATAGTTTATATAGCTTTCAATAATACATATTGCTTGACATCCTTACAAGACCTTCTGTTTTCAGTTCTCTAAGTCTGCCGTCTGGCGTCAAAAAATCATTTGGAAAGGCATAATAGTACTTTAAAAGGCCTTTTAAGAATACCTTTATTTGGACTGAGAGATTAAAAGGTAATTTTCCAAATCTTAAGCAACAATACGCCTTCGTCTCAAACAGTGATGTGGGGCACTGCCTTAGCAGTGTCATGCTCCTGCGGCAGGCACAATGTCACAGGCGGATTACAATGGAACATATAGCAGATCGAAACCTGGAGGGAAGAAGAAGGCACGAACACCAAGTGACTTAAAACCGATATATCAGCATGGAACTTGAACACACACACACACACACACACACACACACACACACACACACACACACACACACACACACACAATGAGAGTCATTGTTGTAACAGTGATAACAGCTTTCACGGTCTTCCATTCATTTCTCTCGTCAGGACCTGGGAAACCACCATAGCATGAGCAGCACTTTTGTTTTCCTGTGATCCCTAGCAGCCAAGCCGATGCAGCTAGGTCCTCTAGCCCACCCCCTGCATATGATCAAGTCATCTGCAGCCTGTAACAAGCCTTTTTTAAATTTGATTTTATTTCTTGTTTTACTTTTTGTATTTTATAATCATCATCGTCATCATTTCCTTTTTTTCGAGCAAGCATGGCTTGGTTTACAACAAACAGGCATTTGTAATTCCCGGTTTCGAGACATAAATGCACCATATTACTCAAACAGTTTAGCAGAAACATTTTTAATGAACCCTTACTAGATAGATCTATTAATCATGGTGTGTACATGATCTCGAAAGAAGCAAATGCATGACCCAAGATACAGAGCATGCGTACTAACGAATCCATTTACACATGCATGTAAGCATTATTTGGATGATGGCGAACATAACATGTTCGCGAAGAGAAATGCAAAAAGTGTGTGATTGGGGATGCAACCAATGCGTCGCAAGGTGTACATCATGTGCTGCATGAGAAGTGAAATTTAACTTCAGACATACTGACCTTACATATGTTTGGAAATAACCCAATTTATACTTTGAGTATACCGAAATGATTTAGACTTCATAATAATTGTTCAGTCAAATAGTTCATGTTCTAAAACGATTATCTGATTTTATACTAATAATCAACACCACTTATGTACAAACCATTGTACATTCTATATCTCCATATTTTCCTCAACTTTAATGATATTTAAAAAAATCAATAATTTTGTAGGTATAAGAAGTTAAAGAATTAAAATAATCATGCAATCTAACCGTCAAAATGTCTGGAAGCAAGGTTGTTTTCTGGACTTTTATGTCAAAAATATATCAGGAATCATAGCAAACATTGTTGTCATGTCAGGTGATAATAAAACTGTCGAGGTCTGAATCGATTAAGAGTGGGAAATGATAAATTAGAGTTGCACTTTCAGTATTACACAGCCGTAGATATCTGACAACATTCCTCCGGACCATAAGCTATAAGGTGTCACGCGCATGCTTATCAATAGCTGCTGTGGCATCACGGGAGAAAATGCGTGAACTCTATTTCCGGCAGTGTGTCAGAAATGACATTTCTCTGTTGGCTTGTTTCCACAAAAATGTACTGGGGCTGTCCAGTTTGGTCAGGGAAGAAACAGGCGCAAGAATGATGGAGAGTGTCGGATTGTAAAGCTGCGGGAGGAGGATCAAATGCTCCACACTGTCAAGATAATATTCTCATAAGTTGGACGCACTGACGAAGACCCGTGCCTGTTTCAGCTGTGAATTAGGGGCAGTCTTCACGATTCTGAATCACATTTGTCCACGTTAGGCAAGTCTAGGATATAATTGTGCTCCGTGATGCACGACTCTTGCCTGGCACTCCCAGCAAGGCATAAGCTTTCAATGATATAAACTTTATGGCTGACATCTGCAGCCTGCCCTCGTCTTTCAACTTCTGTGAGTCTACAGTCTCTCCAAGCGAAAGAGGTCCGCACGAAATCTCTGAAGACCTATTTATATTGATTGAAATAGTAAAAAAAAAAAAAGCTCATGGTGTCTCCAAATCCGCAATTTGACGCCCGAGAAGTAAGGGGAAATGAAAAGACCCTCTTTGTACTAAGCGGCCTGAGAAATATCTCCTTGAATGCTTTTTGTAAAAAAAATGCTATAACTTTCGTTTATGTTTCATTGGATGAGGCTTTATCACCAACCTATCAATTAAAGTTGGAATGGTACCTCTATCTGTAATAGTTTTGGAGTTGTTACAGACATAAATTGTGCGTATTTGCCTACTTTGCATAAATCCAAGTGCTACAACTTTGGTTCATGTTTCATTGAATGCGGCTATGTAACAAGCCTCGTGACACCTCCATCTAATATTTTTGAAGTTATTCCAGATTTAAATTTGTGTATTCGCCTGACTTGCATCAATTAAAATGCTACAACTTTGGCTCTTGTTTCATTGGATGCGGCTATGGCACTAACCTATAAATTGAAGTTGGAATGACGCATGTATCCATAATAGTTCGACAGTTAATTTTGTTGATTCAATTGATATGCACTTATCAAAATGCGACAACTTTGGTTCATGTTTTATTGGATGCAGCTATGTCAAAAACCAACCAACTGAAGCGGGAATAGCACCTTTATTTATAATAGTTTTGGAAATATTTAACTTTTAAATGATTAAAATGGTCCCAATTAGCATGCTTTAAAAAGGTACAGTTTTGTTCGCCGTCCATTAGATTGGTAGGTGTCACAAACCTGTGTGTACTACTTTAAATTTTGTGTCCATCTGTAATAGGTCCGAAGATATGGAACTTTTAAAAATTGCCCCTAATATGCATAATAATTTAACATCGTGACTGTTTCAAACATAACAGTATGCACAACTTCACTTCCAGATCTAAGTTTGGTTCTTTACGGAAGAAAAGGGATCGGAAAAACAGCCCACACAATTCACACCGGAATACGTAAGTGGGTACGTAAGTAAGTTAGTTGGTAATTAAGTTGACGAATACGTAAACAAATGATTAAATAAATACATACATAGAAAGATAGATAGATGTATAAATAAATAGATAGGTTGATAAACAAACAATCAATCAAATAAATAAATAAATAAATAAATAAATAAATAAATAAATAAATAAATAAATAAATAAATAAATAAACAAATAAATGAATAAATAAATAAATAAATAAATAAATAAATAAATTTAGTTGCTTGTCAGAAAGTCAGTCTGTGTACCTAGAAAACCTGTAATAATTGCCTATTCAGTATTTATTTAATTGCTGCAACAATAATTTTTTCGAGCAGTTGTGTCAAAAACCTATAAATTGCAGTTGCAAGAAACAGCTCAATCCATTATAGTTTTGAAGCTATTGAAGATTTAGATTGTCTGTCTTTGCCTAATATGCATAAACCAAACTGTTACAACTTTGATTCATTGTTCATTGGATGCACCTATCTCACAAACCTGCCAATTGAAGTGGAAATGGCACTTCTATCTGCAACAATTTTGAACTTATTCCAGATATAAATTTTGTGTTTTCGCATAATTTGCATCGGGTAGAAAGTTACAACTTTATTTATGATCCATTGGATGCGGATATGTCACAAACTTACAAATCAAACCTTGATTGGCAATTCTACTTATAATAGTTTTAGAGATGTTCAGCTTAAAAATGTGTCAAGTGCTCCAAATTAACATAATTTAAAATGCTACAGTTTTTGTTCACCGTCCATCAGAAAGGCAGGTGTCACAAATCTGTATGTACTACTTTAAATTGTGTGTCTATCTGCAATAGGTTGGAAGACATGGATGTTTCTAATGTTTAACTGCCCCTAGTTTGTTTAATTTTTAACATCATAACGGTTCCAAACAAAATTGCAAAACTTCACTACAAGGTCTATCAATATGCCGAGATTTGTTCTTTTTGGAACAATAGTGTTTGAGAAAAACTGACCGTAAAATTCCTAGGGGGAAAAACAAAACAAGCAAGCAAGCACACAGACAAACGTAAATAAATAAATAAATGAATGAATGAATGAATGAGTGAATGAATGAGAGAGAGAGAGAGAGAGAGAGAGAGAGAGAGAGAGAGAGAGAGAGAGAGAGAGAGTAACCAGAAATAACTGGATCCATGCCCCCATCGCCTCATTTATAACCTTGCTAATAACAGGTCTCATTTGGGAATGGCTGTAGTCATTAAAGATAGGCTATCACCGTGACCTTGATACTTGACCCAGTGACCAACTTTTGTGCATGACACACTCTTGGGTCCAGATACACAGGTATGTAAGGTTTCCTAATTCTAAGTTCAAGGAGAACTGAATAATAGACTGGACATGAAGTGCAATGTAGTTTTACATGAATGTGTCACCTTGGCCCACATACTTGACGTAGTGACCCATTTTTTTTGTTTTTTGACACACCTTTAGGTCAAGATATATGTGTGTGTCAATTTTTATGAAACTAAGTTACATAGTAAGGGATTAATAACCCAGACATGATTTTACAAGGCTATGATATTGTGACCTAGATACTTGACCTAGCGACCTACTTTTGGTTCAGACATCCTTATGTCTAGATGCACCTCTGTGTAAAGTTTGATGAATCTAAGTTGAAGGACAAGCGAAGTTTAGCCCTAACATGAATAAGGGAGACCCACAAACTTGACTTAGTCACTGGCCTTTGTTTCACGACACAACTTTAGGTCAAGATATATGATTGTGTCAAGTTTAATGAAACCAAATAAAAACGTGAAGGAATACTAGCCCGGACACGATTTTACAAGGATGTGTCACTGTGACCCAGATACTTAACCTAGCGAATTAGTTTTGTTTCATGACACATCGTTTGGTCCAGATCTATGTGTATGTCAAGTTTCATGAAACTAAGTTCAATAGTAAAAGAATGACATCCCGAACACGATTTTATAAGGATATGTCACTGTGACCCGAATACTTGACCTAGTCACCTACTTTTGGTTCATGACACACCCTTATGTGCATCTGTGTGTTAAGTTTCATTAATCTTAGTTACATGGTAAAGGAATCATAGCCCGGCAAGATTTTCCAAGCATTTTTCACTGTAACAGGTACTGAACCTAGTGACATATATGTTGGTAAAGGACACACCTTTATCTCCAGATGTATCTGTGTGTAAAGTTTCATTAATCTAAGTGGAAGGACAAGCAAATTATTGTCGGGACATGAAAAGCGGATGGACAGATGCATGGATGCACTGAAAAAGCGAAAATTATATCCCCTCTTCCGTTGGGAGTGAGGCAAAATAAAGTATGTGGGCAAATACAAGAAGTCACACAGACTAAACAAACTAAAAAAAAATTGCTATCAGCAAATTGGTCTGTGTGACTAGATGACTTTTGAATATTGCTTATTCAGTATTTATTAAACTCTTGCAACAATATGGTTCTCATGCAGCTATGTCAAAAGCCTAAAAGATTGTAGTTGGAAAGGCACCTCAACTTATCATACATTTGAAGCTATTCAGGATTAACATGTATTCACCTAATTTGCATGAATGAAACTGCTACAACTTTAGTTCATGTTTTACTGGTTGGAACTCTATCATAAACCCATTAATTGAAGTTATGGGAGGGATGGCATCTCTATCTGTAATAGTTTTGAAGTCATTCCATATTTTAATTGTGTGTATTTGCCTAATTTGCATAAATTAGAATGCTACAAGTTTAGATCATTTTCCATTAGATGCTGCCATATAACTAACCTGCCAATTGAACGGACATGTCACCGTTATCTGTAATACTTACCACATTATTACAGATTTAAATTCTGTGCATTTACCAAATTTGCACACGTGAAAATGCTACAGCCTTGGTTCATTTTTCATTGTATATGGCTATGTAATTAACCTACCAATTGAAGTGGGAATGGCACCTCTATCTGTAATAGTTTTGAAGTTACTCCAGATGTACATTTTGTATATTCACTTAATTTGCATCAATTAGAATGCTACAACTTTGGCTCATGTTTTATTGGATGCAGCTATGGCACAAACCTATTAAATGAAGTTGGAATGCGCATCTATCTATAATAGTTTGGAAGTTATTCAATTTTGTGTATTCCCCCTAATTTACATAAACCAAAATGCTTCAACTTTGGTTCATGATCCATTGGGTGTGGCTATGTCACAAACTTGCATATTGGAGCAGGATTTGCACCTCTGTTTATAATAGTTTTGGAGATATTCAACTTTCAATTGCTCACTTGCTCCAAATTAGCATAATTTGAAATGTTCCAGCCTTCTTCAGTGTCCATTATATCGGCAGATGTCACAAACCTGTATATACTACTTTAAATTTTGTGTCTATCTGTAATGGGTTGGGAGATATGGAGCTTTTAAACATTTTATTGCCTCTAATTAGCATACCTTTACACATCACGACCGTTCCTATCTATAGACAAAACTTCCCCACTAGGTCTATCACCATGCCAGGTTTGGGACTTTTCGGAAGAATTGTGTTCGAGAAAAAACTGAGCACAAAATTCCCACATAAGTAAGTCAATCAATCAATCAATCAATCAATCAATCAATCAATCAATCAATCAATCAAGCAAGCAAGCAAGCAGCGAAGCAAGCAAGCAAACATATATAAATAAACAAATATATAAATCAGTAAACAAACAAACATAAATAAATAAATAAATGTATGAAGAAATTAATGAAATATTTGAGGAAAAATAACAAGACTTAGTAAACTAGAAAAAATTATTTGCTTATCAGCAAATCAGTCTGTGTGACTAGAAGATTTGTAAATATTGCTTACTCGGTATTTATTTAACTTGTCCAAAAGCCCATAAGTTGAAGTTGAAAAGGCACCTCAAATTTATATAGTTTTGAAGCTATTCAATATTTACATTTTGTTAATTCACTTAAATTTCATGATTAAAAATGCTATAACTTTGGTTGATGTTTCATTGGATGGGTCTATGTCACAAACCTATCAATTTAAGTGGGACTGGTACCTCTCTCTATAATAGTTTTGGAGTTATTCCAGATACAAATTGTGCGTATGTGCCGAATTTGCATCGATCAGAATGCTACAACTTTGGATCATGCTTCATTGGATGCGGCAATGTAACAAACCTACCAATTAAAGTGGACATCTTACGTCTATCTGAAATAGTTTTGAAGTTACTCCAGATTTACATTTTGTGTATTCACTTAATTTGTATCAATTAGAATGCTACACCTTTCGCTCATGCTTTATTGGATGCAGCTACGGCCAAAACCTACACTAATAACTTGTTTTCGGCGTTAGCTGGTGCGTTTCGGCGTTTGATTTAAACATATTTTATTCTTTCGAAAGCGATTAGGGAACAGGGAAACCCTATTAACCTCTCTCGCAGTTTCGGCGTTTCAGGGCCGTTCCCGGCGTTACACAGCGTTTGCCAGCGTGAGACAGCGTTAGCCGGCGTTACAAACGCTAGAAAACGCCAACTAACGCTAGTAAATGCCAAAATCCAATTAAGCCTTTGGAGCTCGGCTTTATCCAGCCTTAATTGGCGTTTGCAAGCGTTTGGCACCCTTTCAACGCTGGCAACCGCTGTGAAACGCTGACTAATGCCGGCTGCCGCTGGCAAACGCTCTGTAGTCCTCTTAACTAGCAACCTCACTGGGATACATGTAAAATTTGAATTTAGTTGAACTTTGATGAGAAGGATCCATGGGAATTTGAGTCTTGCACCTGTACTAATCTTCAATATACTTTTATTTTTTACACTTTAAATAATAATGAATTCCATGTATTGTATTCACCCAGATTCATATCTATGCTAGCCCAAAGCTATACATCGATGACTTGTGCTGTACATACAATGAAAATTGCTGTGCTGTGTAAAAATTGAAAACAGGGTTGTTTGTTTGTCTTTACTTTGTAACCAAGATTGAGGGGACCAAAATATTAATGATCATGAGCAAATTAATTCACTACACATACACCTCAACGGATAGATCATCATCATAATGTTCAAGATAATTATGTTATATTGCCCACGAGTATAAAAATAAAAGTGTATTGATGATTAGTACAAGCACAAGACACAAACTTCCATGGATCTTTCTCATCCCAGTTCAACTGAATTCCAATTTGACATGTATCCCAGTGAGTTTGCTAGTTAAGAGGACTACAGAGCGTTTGCTTGCGGTAGCCGGCGTTCGTCAGCGCTGCACAGCGGTTGCCAGGGTTGAAAGGGTGTTAAACGCTGGTAAACGCCAACTAACGCTGGGAAACGCCGACTTATTCTGGGAAACGCCAACTAACGCTGGCTAACGCCGAGCTCCGAAACGCTTAATTGGATTTTGGTGTTACCCAGCGTTAGTTGGCGTTTCCCAGCGTTTGTAACGTAGGCTAACGATGTCTCACACTGGCAAATGCTGTGTAACGCCGGGAACCGCCCTGAATCACCGAAACGCACCTACTAACGCCGAAAAAAAGCTACTAGTGCTATCAATTGAAGTTGGAATGAAGCTGCTATCTATAACAGTTATTAAAAAAATTAAATTTGGTGTATTCACCTAATTTGCATAAATCAAAATGCTACAACTTTGTTTCGTTATCCATTGGATGTTTCTATGTCACATATCTATAAATTGGAGTTGAATTGGCACCTGTGTAATAGTTTTGGAGATATTCAACTTTGCAACTTTGCAAAAGTTCCTAATTGGCATAATTTTAAATGCTACAGTTCTAGTTCACTGTCCATTAGATTGGCAGGTCTCACAAACCTGTATGTACTATTTTAAATGTTGTGTCTGTTTGTAATCAGACGGAACGTATGGAGCTTTTAAAATTTTAATTGCCCCCTACTTTGCATCGTTTGTAACATCATGACTGTTCCAAGGAATATGCAAAGCTTCCCGACTAGGTCTATTACCATGCCAGGTGTGGTACATTTTGAGAACAAAAGTGTTAGAGAAAAACTGACCCCCAAATTCACAGGGAAATAAATAAATAAGCAAATAAACAAGTAAGCAAACAAAGAAAAATAAATAAATAAAATAGGCAGAATAAGGAAAAACAAGAAGTCTGTGTACACACAATGTCCGAGCGAAACTGACCATAGAATTCATACGAAAATACATGAAGAGTATAGACAGACAGACAGACAGATAGACAGATAGATAGATAGATGTCCATTTGAACCAAATTGGTAGAAACCCATCCAAGATAGATAGCCATCCCCATCCACTTTCATAGGAATCAATAGGAATACATGCATTAACCGACAGGTGCCCCAACTGAAAAATTGGTTAAAATTCAGGGATCCAGAGTGTCACACCTAGTGAACAGCTTTGTTTCACTTTTCCACAAGCTACATTTCCAAGGTTTACAACAATCTGGTTTTGGAAAAGAAGTCGAACATTTCGAAAATACACAAATGCGTAAAAAATAGGAAAAACCCCATAGCGAACTTGTGAACAAATTAAGGTCCAAGGTTCCCTGGAGGTGTCCCTGTGATATTTGAGCCAAGTGACCACGCAGTTTCGGAGATTGGGCAAAACAAATTAAATAAAAAAATGAGAAAAAAAAATTCCAAAAATCGTGGCAGCGTGACCATTTGAGCAATCTTGGTAGAGACCAACCCAACATACAGTCCAACGAAGTTGAAGTGAAAATGACTGACAGTTTTGGCAAAGAACTGACCGACATGTCAGCTGAGCTAAAAACTGGTATTCATCCGGTCATGAAACATTCCACCCGCGTCTCAAAAAAATCGCAATGTTCCCTGTTGGAAAAATATTACGCTTGTACCAAGATCTGTTCATACGTAATTTTAAAACAATTAGCCAAGCAGTTTCGTATAAATAATATTAAAAAATGCCAAGAAAGCAGCATAAAATGCATAAACCTGACCCATTAAATAAAACTGTAGGAGACTAAACCAAATTATTTTCCCACTGAGTTGGAGGATCGGCCCAACGGTCTGTGTCGAGGAGGCGAAGCAAGGAATGTGAATTGTTGACAGACACACCGACGTTCTGAAAACATCCAACGACGACGGATGCAAACCTAAAGGAGCATTTGACTAGTACCTTAGCTGAGCTGAAACTGCACAGAGACCTTCACGGTTGAAATTCATCTGGGACGAAAGGACAAAAGAAAGAAAGAAGGAAAGAGAGAAGGGAGGTTGGAAAGAAAGAAAGACAGAAAGAAAGAAAGAAAGAAAGAAGGAAAGAAAGAAAGAAAGAAAGAAAGAAAGAAAGAAAGAAAGAAAGAAAGAAAGAAAGAAAGAAAGAAAGAAAGAAAGAAAGAAAGAAAGAAAGAAAGAAAGAAAAAGACATATGAAGTACGCTAACTCAAATAAATTTCCCCACCCAATATGATCTTTTACTTGTCTCCGCAACTGTTTCATATTCACGTGTTTTATACAAATTATTTAACATTCATATCTATATTTTAGAATCAACAACGTAACATCGACTTCGAAAGGTCGCACAATTGGTATATTACACACGAAAATTTATGCAGTATTATACAGGTCATGCTAGCGATCACTGTCTCGATCAGCATTTGTCACTACAATGCGGGATTGCCAGGGACTGCATGCATCTATATTTGAAGCGAAGGGGACAAAGGGATGGTCAACATGCTATGTTCTGCAACACCTACGAGTGGCATAGATCAGGTTACAAAGCCTCCGGTTTGGGCTTTATACGTGGTCTGCTTTTGCAGTGGGCCAATGTAATCTAATAATGCAGAGTGCACTTGTTGGCCCGGCCACACATTAGTGCATCTATTGCGGTAGCAATGTAACACTGATATCATCCCATACCATGCAGCAGCCAGACGATATCGGTTGACTGTTTCAAAACAGTTTTATATTCATCATCGAAGTAAAATATTAATCAAATTTGTATACGCCACGTGAACCGATCCAGCTAAAATGGAAGCGCTTAAGTTACAAAGCGATTACAATTACATGGGAGACCAGGAACTTCATACATTTATATTACTACGATCATGTCAAATCAACGAGCATGAAAATTCGAGTCCGATTGCTTGTGATCAATACTAAGCAAAAATTAAAAAAAAAAAAAAACACGGTGAAATCCAAGAGTTGCATTTTGTGAGTTTTAAGACGCCTATGTTACTCAGCTCTGTCGTCTCCAACTGTGCAGAATAATTAGGTTGATAGCCTCAAAAATAAGAGAGAGGGGGTGGAGAAAGAAGAAGAAGAAGAAGAAGAAGAAGAAGAAGAAGAAGAAGAAGAAGAAGAAGAAGAAGAAGAAGAAGAAGAAGAAGAAGAAGAAGAAGAAGAAGAACAAGAAGAAGAACAAGAAGAAGAAGAAGATTAAACAGCCTAGCTTGTCTGTAAACTATAAACATACACTGCACACAAGTTAAAAAAAAATCCTCGTACAACCTGGATTACCGATCAGCTTATGTTTGTTTTGCAACAATAAAAATTCGTGTACAAACTACACAATTAACAAACATATTTCAACCTCCTTACGGAAAGTTTTTAACTGCTAGGACCATAAAGTAAAAAAGGCAGAAGCAAATATAAGCCCCCCCCCCCCCAAAAAAAAATAAATAGATAGTTTCATGTTGTTTGTGTGGGCTTGTAAATGAATAATTTCAGAACTCTTGGCCGTATGAAAACAAAAACAATAAGGGCAAAAGGCACACAAACACACACGTATGTGTGTGTGTGTGTGTGTGTGTGTGTGTGTGTGTGTGTGTGTGTGTGTGTGTGTGCATATATTGCATAGTAATGTAATTTATGTTATATATCTTGGTCTAATCATTTTCAATTAAGCTACCAGCGATAAGCTAAAATATGTCTTAAAATGTCCAGCAGTGCTTTTAGATGGGAACCAGAACTGATGAAAAGAGAAGACACTGTTTCCATTTTTTCCAATAAAACCAAATTCAGAGTTGGGTTGAATAAAGATGTTGAATACTAAGGCTGTTGTATCCTTGCCTTATTTCCACTAGTAAGGTCTTGATTATTTGCTACAGGTGACAAATTGTGTGGCAGACATCCAAGAAAAATGGTAAGTCGAATCATGCATGTGTATACCGGAACTCCTAGTGCAGACAGGGACATTTTATTTTTGAGAGCATATAAACATATTGTACGTATTCACATATTTTCACTCTTCATTAAAGAATAAACTTTAATGTAACATGAGAGAATCTTTATAGTGATTTTTCCTTTCAGCTAGTATTGCTACGTTTTAAAAACCAACACTTCTTTTCCTTTCCCTCTTTATGTGTGCTTTTCAACCCTGGTTTGCATTTCCTATCAAAAAAAAAAAATAATAAATAAATAAAAAAAAAATAAAATAAAATAAAAAAAGGAAAAAAAACTCATTATTGAAATAAAACGTTCCCTATATTTAATGCCGTATAGCTGAAGATAACATTTCGGTTTATGTTACCAGAATAAGTGGCGGCTACCTCGTCATTTGCTAGTTTTCAGATGAGGTCAAGCTCTGTAAGCCGGCTTTCTGCACGGATCGCCTTGGTGTTTGTTTTAATACAAGGAAACTGGCAGCCAAATAACCTGCGTGTACCGGTGCACAGTCACCGATATACTCCCTGTCTCTCTTTGAAATAAGGTGCTAGCAATCAAGAGTATATTCAGTTTGATGCACATCTGTGACGGCGAGTCTTGACAAACACGTAACGTAATTTTATACAAAATTACTCGGATCGGGGCGTGGGTGTCCTGCATATTGTAGTATTGTGTGGTCATGTGGCGTTGGTCACCTGACGGTTATCCTGGGAAGTCACATTTTTTATCATTTTTTCGCAAGGCGTACTTTTGTTAGCCAAAGGAAGCCATGAACCAAGACATGACTGATTGTGCAGAGCATTTAATGCCGACAGAGGCCCATTTGCTGATGTGCTGGGACCACAAGATAGGTGACCTCCCACATGCCAGGATGCAAAGATGCACATATGGGGATGTGCTGGCTAAAATCCGTCACACCTTTCCTATGGCAGAATATGTGGGATGTAGTTTCCCTATATGCTTCCTCTTGTCAACAAAAAAGGTTTGTGGGTTTAATTCGGGCGATGCTGCAAGGCTAAATAATCGCAGTATGATGAAGTCGTAGTTAAATTCTTCTGGTTTCTTGATATTGACCGGGAAGATGCATTTTATTGTTTACTTGGTTTCGTTCGAGTAAATTACCTGTGCTTGTATTAAAATTATTTACAAATCGACAATTACATATAGCAGGTAATATAATAAAATAATGCCCCGCAAAAATATTTAATTAATATGTATTAATTTATCTGCAAAATTGAAAGAGAGAAACAGAAAGCACGGCTCAAGCCTCACGACCATGGCTTTCTGCCAATCAATGCCAGACCTCATGACAACAAAAGCATTCCACATGTACCAAATAAAGCAATATATGTGTGGTTTTAACCAATAAAGGCACACATTCGGCCTAATAGTCATTGCCTTTGATTATTTGTGGCAAAGCACTCAAAAGCGGCCCGTTTAGGTACGAAAAGTTCAGCCCATTAAGGTAGGTGAAGTGCGTCTGCTTGTGGGTACCACGACACACATTTAATGTCGAGTAACTACTACTTTTTAAAGAATGGACTGACCTAATTCCAACAATAATCAGCATAGGAATTATTTTCACTTAGTATGCACGGACATATTCTACATCTTGAGGTAGGTTGGGACGAGAATATTTTATTATCTATCAAGACAAAAAAATAGTGACACACACGCAAAAAAGCGCCTGTAGGTAATGTTGTACTTTGTGCTTTATTCTCTGTTGGAAATGCTCATGTACAAAATATAATGTCAGGCTTTTCATGACTAGCATATTGCTCAAAAAATCAGAAATTAAAAGTGGGCCCATCCCGTTTTTACCCCTCTGCCCAAAAGGCCGCCGGGGTATTGTCACCTACGTGTCCGTCCGTCCCTCCATGCCTTATTAACGCCACGTCTCCAAAAAAGACTCACAGAGACCAATTTTTTATCACAAGGGGTTATTGAGGTGCTTCAGGTGCCTTTTAAAAAAGTAGGTCACTAGGTCTCATTTTAGGTCACAGTGCTACATTGAAAAAAAAACGGCGCTAACACAATATCTAATAAAATATTGAATGTAGCTTCATCAATTATTTATGACAGTTGTTCCTAAGGATGCCCCAGATGCCTATTGAAAACTAAGTCACTGGGTCACATATTAAGGTCACAGTGCTGTATTGAAGAAAAATGGCTATACCGTGATATCTCCAAATATTAAATTACTCTCTATAACTGCACCAATTATTTATGACAGTTGGTCCTAAAGATGCCTCAGACACCTAGTAAAAACTAGGTCATTGGGTCGCATGTTTAGGTTACAGTGCTGCATTGAAGAAAAATGGCCTTGCCACGCTATATCTCCAGAATTACTCACTTTACAGAGACCAAATTTTTTATCACAGAAGGCCATTGAGGTGCTTTAGGTGCCTATCGAAATGTAGGTCACAGTACTACATTGAAGAAAAAAACGCTGTTAATACAATATCTAAAAAAATATTGAATGTAGCTTTATCAATTATTTGACAGTTGGTCCTACGGATGCCTCAGACGCCGATTGAAAACTAGGTCACTGGGTCACATATTTAAGTCACAGTGCTGCATTGAAGAAAAATGGCCTTGCCATGATATCTCTGCTCATTGCATTTGCACCAAAGCTTTGTCATTAGGTTAAACAGACGTAACCTGACATACTGGAGGTTACTGTCGTCACCTACGCGTCCGTCCGTCTGTCTGTCTGGGCCTAGGGGTTTTGCGGTCACTGATCGGCTTCTAGTCGTAACTAGTCCTTACTGCATACAACACTAGGCTGACGCACGCCTTATTAGTCTGCATTGGAAAACATTCATCAGGATTGGTATACCTAATACGGGTAAAACCTGTCAAAATAGACTACTCGTGCATCTCCTGCGATATGTTTGAAGAGGTTTTTGCGCCAAATGCTGGACTGGTCAGTTTTCATTATGCTGAAACATGGTAGAAGTATTGCCTGTCAAACACTTATTGATGACATTCTAATTGATTTCTATGCAATTCAATGGGATTGCAATGGTAATTCATCTTTCCCACTTCGTCTAAAAAAATAATGACCCAGATCCACTTCAAACCTGGTGAGGATGTACCTGGGAGAGGTCTCAACCAGGCTTGTACACATAGTAGCACTCCAATAATTCATTGATTTTTTGTGATTTTTGTACAAATTCCTTGTTTGGTTGAAATGTTGCAATCTCCCAAGCCGCGCGGCCAATTGCTCTGAAACTGCATACGAACATTTCTGAAGACCCATAGATCTTAATTTGTTCAACAGGTGGTTCTGTTCCTATTTTCCTAAGAAAGTTGTCTGTTTTTGCATTTTTTTTTCTTTTTTTGTTCTGTTTTTTGTTTTTGGACTTCTCCAATATCGTCACGCCGGTTGTGCTCAAACTGGATGGAAATGTTCCTTTTTGAATGGTCAAACGAATGTGTACACCATGTGTTGCTGTCCATTTTTTATTTAATTTTAGTACTTACTTGATACTGCATATATTCCTATTTACTAGCATGTAAATCAATGGGGATTGCAACATTCACATTTCGATTTCCTCCCAAAATAGTCAGTCAGATTCAGTCCTTCTTGGAAGGGATGTACCTTTGGCGTGTGTCTACAGAGTTCGTTTAAATGGTTCCACTCCAGTGATTGTTATAGTTTTTAAAGGGGGGGGGGTAAATTGCTTAGCATGTTTTTTTAATCACCTTCGCCAAGCGCAACTGCCCAATAGCTTTGCAATTGCATACACCCACGTCGGAGTATAAGGGCAAGACTGACACAGTACATGAGTGACCTTGACCTTATTCCGAAGGTCATGCCCACTTGCTGAATTTTTGCTCACTTGAGAACTTAAGAAGTGTTTGACCGTTTGAGGACCAAGCACTTTGATGCTAATGATCCTGTATGTGGGCCGGATGTATACAGTGTGTGAAAGACATTGACTTCATTCCCAGTATCTCAGGGTCAGTTTCATGAATTTTACTGTTCACACGATAACTGAAAACCTATTTCTATTACGACATGGACTTTTGGACCTGGGCTAGTATATTGATAACTGTGTACGACAGTCTGCAAGAAAAGTGACATTGATCCAATTGCAAATGTCACAGGTCCACTTAATTTTGTACCTGTCAGGTCAGGTGAGCACAGGACTATCACACTCTTCTTGTTGGTAATGTACGTGTGAAATAATGGGCTGGTGCTGTTCTGGGTCAAAACTGTTTCTGATGAATTTCAATATATACATCACGTGATTCGGATCATATAAAAAAAACAAGAGGGCTGTGTGAACAGCCCATGTTCAGCTGACCTAGACATTCATCACGCTTGCAGCTCGGGAAAGGATCAAGGTCACCCATGTTCTGAGTAAGTCTGACCTTTGTAGAAGAACACTAACATGTGCAACATCAAGGTTCAAGTAGTTCTCAAGTTAAAGTGAAGAGTAAAATTCATGGATATTGCACTGTGACCCCAGAAACGAGGTCAAGGTCATCCATGTACTGTCTAAGCATGACCTTCATACAGAAACATTAACATGTGCAGCATCACGGTACTAACTCAAAACAGATCTCAAGTTATCAAGTAAACAATAAATTTTGTGTCAATTGTCCTGTGACTAAGCATTAGAATGCCCATTCACTTACATAGTAATCAACAGGAAAGCTGCATTGACCGATAAGTACCCGAATTGAAAATCAGTAAAAATCAGGAATCCAAAGCAGTGCTACCTAGTAAATAACTTTGTTTGACCCTTCCACAAGAACATATATCCATCACATATCATATCTGAGCGACGGTTCTGAGAGCAAGTGAAAAATAGCAAAACCATACAAAAAATTCATTAAAAAATTTAGAAAAAATTGCAGCACCACCTGGTGAACAAATTGGGAACTAGGTGTCCCTGGGAGTGTCAATGTATGATATCAAAGCAATTGGGTGAGCAGTTTCAGAGGAGAAAAATTTTTAAGGTTTCCCCCCAAAAAAGAACAAAAATATTTATAAAAAATCAAAAAATCAATAGAGTGTGACCATATGAAAAAACTTGGTAGACATCCACCCAAGGCACATTCCCACCAAGTTTGAAGTAAATCTGGCCAAATTTATACAAGTTATAATCATTATAAGAATTTCCCATGTCAAACTTTCCTATTTAAACTTTTGTGAAGATTTTGGAGAAAGAAAATCATTAAAAAAATCCAAAAATCATTGGACCATGACCATTGGAACAAACCTGGTAGACACCCACCGAAGGTACATCCCCTCCAAGTTTGAAGTAAATCTGGTTGACGGTTTTGGAGAAGAAGTTGAAAATGTGAATTAGTATTAGAATGCTCATTGACTTCCATAGTAATCAATTGGAAAGCTGCATTGACCAATAAGTACCCCGATTGAAAAAATCGTTAAAAATCAGGAATCCGGAGCGTGGCCTCCTAGTGAACAACTTTGTTTGACCCTTCCACGAGGAACATATCCACCGCGTTTAAGCTTAATCTGAGTGATGGTTCTGGAGGAGAAGTCGAAAATAGCTATAACACACAAAAATTCATTAAAAAAAAAATTAGAAAAAAAAATGCAGTGCCACCTAGTGAACAAATTAAGAACTAGGAGTCCCAGGGAGTGTTCCTGTGTGATATCAAAGCAATTGGGTGAGCGGTTTCTGAGAAAATTTTTTTTTAAGATTTGTCCAAAAAAAGAACAAAAGTATTCATTAAAATTCCAAAAATCCTTGGAGCATGACCATTTGAACAAACCTGGTAGAAACCCACCCAAGGTACATTGCCATCAAGTTTGAAGTTAATCTGGATGACGGTTTTGGAGCAGAAGCCGAAAACGTGAATTAGCATTAGAATGCTCATTGACTGAATTGAAAAAAACGTGAAAAATCAGATATCCGCAGAATTCCAATATAGTGACCAACTTTGTTTCACCCGTCCACGAGGAACATATCCACCATGTTTCAGCTTAATCTGAGTGACGGTTCTGGAGAAGAAGTCGAAAATAGCCATAAAACACAAAAATTCATAAAAAAATAGCAAAAAATTGCAGCGCCACCTGGTGAACAAATTAAGAACTAGGAGTCCCAGGGAGTGTTCCTGTGTGATATCAAAGCAATTGGGTGAGCGGTTTCAGAGAAGAAGATTTTTTAAGATTTGCCCCCAAAAATACAAAAAAATCGTAAAAAATCCAAAAATCACTGGACCGTGACCATTTGACCGGTTTTTGAGAAGAAGTTGAAAATGTGAATGGTTGACGGACGGACGGGCGACAGACGGAGGACCCTAAGATAAGCTCAGCTGACTGACAAGTCAGCTGAGCTAACTAGAATGAAGTGTCATCTAGCGATGACATACTCCCTCGCCCGAGATCACTTATATATGAGCCTCCCCGAAGAATGTATCCCCAAGGCATTTGGCATGGTTTGAAAATGAGCACATATAAACCCTGAGTTGAGCTCTGCACATAATCCTAATTTGTAAATGTATTTATTATTTTTTAAAAATGCATTAAAATCAGAAAATGATAGCAGCACCATGGCAATGTAATATACACTAGCACACATAATGCCAGTAAAGTCTACTAAATTTCAAAGACTTCTGCTGGAAAACCTGAGATGAGTTGAGGATACAAGTTCAGCCCCCTCCATAAATATTAAGATGTATGTTTACCTATCATTTAAAAAAATCAGAAACTGACAGCATCATGCCAGTTAAGTGGGCAAAGTTTGAAAAGATCCAATGGAAATCCTGGGACAAGTCGCGGATACAAGTTCAGTTTTGCGGACGGACGAACGGAATGACGGACATGAGGATTCCAATATAATCCCTGCTGGAGTACATATATATATATATATATATATATATATATATATATATATATATATATATATATATATATATATATATATATATGTAAATATATATATATATATATATATATTTATTGTATTTGAGTTTTGACATAGTAATGGTGTTGACTATTTAGCATGTAACAACGCACTGATTCTGCTTTGTAGTGATACAAGTACATGAAAATGGATTCATACTATTCTGTTAATGATATATCCAGTAATAAGAAACTGATATTAATTTGTGGAATACGTTCTGCCGGTAAGATTGTATCCTAGTAGGATCACTAAGCTGCTTGGAAGTAAGAAGCCTGCAGTTGAGATTTCGTAACTTATTGGGTCGTGTGTTCCTATTGATTTTAGCACAGCGTTCTTTGGATGAGAGCTCTGCCACTACAGATATACACCAAACAGCCAGCGCTGAGCTCGTCAATACAGCAGCTTCAGAAATATGGTTCGAATGAAAAACAGAGATGTTGGTCATATGCCCTACAGCTTGATAAATCAGTTATGGATTGTGTTCCCTGGGCCCCGAGGCATCCTTGCAAGAAGACACCAGAAGGATGGTGTGGCTGGCAATATTGGCTCTCAGGCAGGACCAGCTCAATGATGAATGTCACCTGTCCCGTGATATGCTTAATGTGTCTTCCCAAACATACATTAACTTTCCAAATCAATAAAAAGAAACATTTTTTATATAGACCAGGCATATCGCCTTATTATGTATAAAGCTAGACATGTCGCAGTTCGAATAAAATAAGCAAATTGCGGCCCATCCATTTCCCATGTACCACTTAATCGTACCAGCTTTCAATAACAAAGCCACAAAGCATAATTTTGCTCTGTCGTGTCTGTATTGTGTGTCTCAGTGGGCACGTCATTGCTCTAGTTGTTGTACTTTTAATTCAATAAGCAAATGTTGCCCATAAATGAATGGTGTGTCACAGTTATCTGTGGTTCCCTCCTTTCACTGCATTAAATAACAAAATCACTCACTGTAGCTCATCAAAACAAGCATTACCTTTGCAATTATATGTGCAGATGCCAGGATGATATTTGTAAAGCACTGCTTTCATTCGGCCGTATTATGTGTATGAAGAAAGGTTTGAAGGCAAATTTACATAAAGATACCGTTTCAATTTATAACAATAGAATATGTAATGCGAAATGATTATTCGTCGTGTGAGTTTCCAATAAAATATCCTACGTAATAGCGTATCGTGATCCTTGTGCTAGATTGAAAGTGGGGGTTTTCTACATTTTTTTCCCTTAAAAATTCTCTCATTTACGTTAAAACTCCTGGTACGGGTCAAATAAAAACAAAACCAAGATTAATTTTCCGCTAAAACGGTGACTGTTTTGCACTATATATTTGATATCTACGCAAGTATGAATGCGCATTTTGTCATAAACGATTATATACATATATATGTGTATATATATATATGTATATATATATATATATATATATATATATATATATATATATATATATATATACGGGTGTGTATGCGTATGTATATACATATAGAATTATATATTATGATATACACCAAAGTAATTCTGCATTAAACCAAGGAGGCTAAACGAGTGTTGCCTCCTGGATTAAAGGAATCATAATGACATGTTCATGTCAAATAAGCCGTGCACTCAAAAGGTGTAACATAATAAACCGATTAGTTTTAAGCAGGGGTAAGTAAAAAATTATCAGTGGAAATTCAGTCTTTCAGGATCCCAGAGGGCAGCACTTGGTGTGTTATTCACATATGATTTGCTCTTTTGTATTTCAATAACTCCCTTTGAAGCTGTAATAGATACACTTTGTGCAAATGCTCACCACAGCTGCTGCCATCTGGGGTCCTAAATCCACCATTCTAAGTGCTGGTATTTTCCTGAACCACTGATAGAGTAAAGACGAACGGTGTAACCCAGAACTGAACCGCCAGCCGTAATGGTAACCAACTTCAGTGGAAAATTGTACGGATTAAGATACTCTTTGTATTTACCATGTAACCAACTGAAAATGTATTGAAGAGCCCTTTTGTAAACTTTGCGTAGGTGAATCTGTGTCCATTGGTATATCGGTCTAATCAAAGGACCTGTTTGTGTGTAACAGTTGAAAGATTTTTACCATGTTACTTACCTGCAATATAATTTGTACATACTCAATTGTTACATTTAAAAAAATCATTGACATCACGAGTGTGGCGTAAATGTGTAAAGTATGTATAAACCAGTGTGACGTAAATGTGTAGAGTATGTATAAATCAGTGTACCGTAAATGTGTGAAGCATGTATAAATCAGATATGTCGACAAAAACTTAAGAGGGAGTACTCACCTTGCAGTTTCATACGCTGTGGTCTTTTCTTACTTTCACTCCCTAAGACCACCCCACCCGACCACTACCGTTAATGTCTGAGTCGAATGTGTTTGTATCTGGTATTTTAGTCCGTACAATTTTGCACACTTGAATTAAATGTCATTTTGTATGAAAAAAAAGTATGTAAACCATTATACAGAAAATGAATTATCAAATAGTAATCTATTCAAACTATATTCCCACTATTTACCTGGTGCCTTGCCTGCTCTCTGACTGCGCTTACTTCTCGCCGTATCACCGCCGCTGTCGGTGTTTGACACATCCGCAGAGCATGTGCTCAAGTTGTCGCTGTTGCTACGACGGGTTTTCTGCTGTCTCTTCTGATTGGAGTCCTGCCAAATAGAAAAAAATAATAAACGTTAATATCGCTATACAAAGCTTCTGAAATTCGTACTTTCTACGTGATCTAGCCAGATACCTACGTGCATTGACGACTAATGAGAGCAAGGCGGCAACAAACAGGCCACAAGGATCATGCAAAATTAACTGGTCTGCACATACACCAAATCTTAATTTATGATGGGGGTGTTTGTTCGTTGTCCGATGAAAAATCGTACCCTTTTTTACGAGAAAATCAGAATGTACGATTCGCATTTTCTGTCATATCTATTTGAAATAACAGGCACATAATATTGCATGTTTCATCGAGTCTTGAACCTCCATAATAAGGTTTCTATTTCTATTTCTCTTGGCAAGATCAAGTATTACATAGCAATACTTAGTTCCCCACCGGGGATCGGATCGCAAAGTTCCATGACAGAGCAGGGAACAATGCAGTTTGTGGTATAAGATGAACTGGCAAAAGACGGTGCCATAGGCCAAATTTCAGACCCAAGGTCACGGTGACTTTTGAAACAGTTAAGATTATTTAAGTTGCTAGCTTAGCAGAAGCAACACATTTGATCATGTTTGACACAGGGATCTGCCCGCAAGTTCCTTGATGGATGTTACGGCCCAAAAGGAGCATCGGAGCTCATATGAATGCCCCGTATTGGTATTCCCATTCAGTTGGACTGGAGGGGCACTTATTTGTATACTGTCTCTGATAATTTTGAAGTTCATTAGTATGAAATGGCAATTACTTGTCTATGTGTTGCTGATAACGATTCATTCCCGTCTGTCAAAAGGACACATTACTGCTTATTTGTGTGCTACTGATAACATTTCATTTCAGTTTATTAGTACGGGTTGATAATTGCTTCCTTTAACTGACAACTTTTCAGTATATCAGTATAATGTAACAGTTACCTTTTCTATTACTGATACTTCTTCAGTCCATCAGCAAGACGTGACAATTGACTGACTGGCAGTCTCAGCTTTCCTCATTCAGCCAGTCAAATTTAGAATACTTTGTATGCAAATTCGTTGCAACACTTCTGCGCTGAACAATTTGCCAGCTATTATGCAATTTACACATGAGATTATTTCTAGATAACAGTAACCTTGTAGTCATTTCTATTTAAATGGGTTCCCGAAAGCCAAACCCAAACAGGGTGTTCAAATTTAAGACACTTATGTGTGTTAAGATGTCCTGGGCATGATACGGGCATGTATACAAGTTGTAATCGGCCAGAACTTCAAATCGGGCCTGGACAGGACTAGTTACAAACTCTTGATTTCCTGCAGAGATTTATGACCTGCAATTACATTATTTACAGAAATACCCCCCCCCCCCAAAAAAAACCCACAAAAAATAAATAAAAAAATGACTTGAAATATGAAACCTGTGCGGACCATCATTCTTTCTGGGCAGTCAAGCCTTTTTCTTGCAAGAATTCCAAACCCAGTGCCAAATTTGGAAAGATATGAGCTAAGTGCATCTCGAACGCACACTATGGCGTATGACGTTAACTACTGAAATTGATGGCATGGTTTTAGTAGAATCGGGCATTATTTGTCATGACTTGTCACTATATATATATATATATATATATATATATATATATATATATATATATATATATATATATATATATATATATATATATATATATGCAATGTTCCAGTAACATTGATAACATCTTGCCTCTTCTCGGGCAGAAATGTTATTATTTCTAAAATACAATGTGTACATTGTTTTCCATCAAACTGGAAAAGTTCCTTTAATGACTCTGGTTTAATTTGCAATTTGGTCCATACCGCCTCCTACGAGCCGGTCAACACTTGGTCATGTTTGAGCCACGTCACATGGTCATGAACATTTTGTGAGTTGTTGACTTTGAGCTATTCAGCCACATGATGGTTAAAGCAACCAGGACCAAAAAATAATAATAAGTATTCAAGTCATGACATGATTCTCCTAATTTAAGCAACAACATTGGGTGTTTCGCATAGTGATATCTACATGTAATTCTGTACATACATGTATATCATATGAACTGCTCCGCCTTCCGTTTAATAAAAAAAAAATCTCCAAAACAATATGTGTATGTGGTGTATACAGACATGCATTAATGAAATTCTATACACTATCTACGGCACAAGTCATGATGATGTTTAACACAATACATGCAGTAAACCAACATATGATTCTACCACTTGCAAAACACATCTAGCACCAAAAAGTTCAACATATAGCTTAAATTGCCAACAGGAATTTCTCATAACATCGTAAGCACTTTTTTCACGGGTAGTATTTTAAAGTGTACGTATCGCGTGGTCCTTTTCGTGATTAAAAAAACAAAACAAAACAAGACAAAACAACAACAAAAAAAAGGCTTGGTTCCGAAATGGGTATGCATAACAATTTGATCACAATTCCCGCAATACTTTTCAGAGTATGAAGTATCCGATAGTTAAAAAAAAAATAAAAAAATAATATTTATGTTAGTTAGGGATTTGACAGCAATATTAAACATATATTACCAGGTTTGATATTCGGTATAAAGTATCAGTACAACTAAGCTGTGATAAAAAAAAATGGACGAGATGTCATGCCTGATGGCAACAGAGGCATGCGTGCATAAGGTCTTCTGCCTAATGACAATAGAAACATGCGTGTACAAGTACCGGGCCCACATGAATGTGAGATCTATCTGTTACAGCATCGTTAGGGGTGCAAAGCGTGTACAGAGAGCACTGGGTGTAAGGGGAGTGCACACAGAGAGTCAGGAGGTGCATACGTGATCACATAAAGCCTAACACATGTGGGACAAGCAAAGTGGTCTGGTCGAGCTTTATACCGTTTGAAGCCACCATTGGGCGTGATCTTCTGCATAAACCGGATAACACGGGCGTCTTCTCTCACAGGCGTCGGGTCGCGTTATTCATTTGCTCATGAATGAGACAATATGTTGTGTGCTGGTCGCTTTGTTCAATTGCTCATGATATTGAATAAGGAGTCGTATTCTGGTCACAAGATTCTATTGCTCATGAGCTGAACAGGACGTTGTATTCTGGTAAAGGTCCGCAGAGCAACAGACGTAGTCCTGAGCCCTTAGTGGTGTCATTCTTTGCCTTTGATGTTAATATGTTCAACCTGTATATCTGTAGTTAAGACAAACGAAATGGAACCCCCACCCCCACCCAGAACACTCTCACACACGTACATATAGGCGCACATTACATCACAGTCCTCCTGGAACTGAGGACTTACCATAACCGATAATAGTACTGTATGTTTGAGAAACCACATTTGCTATGAGGTTGATTGGAGTGGTTAAGTGTGTGTCTACTTCAATCATCTGAGGTCAAGAGTCACCACTACGTCACACATGCTCAAGGTAGACATTATACATAATTTTTAAGTTCTTTTTACCGCTGTGTGACAGCATTGGATTCATACCGACAAGTTTCTGAATAGATAAAATTTCCACACCAAAGAACACTTAAATTCTGCGTCACTGTCATCAATATCTACAGGTTACACCTCTGCTCCTGAGCTCTTTGCTTTGCAAAGCCAACCACAATTGTCACACTGTTGTGTCAAATTTATGGTTACGCAGTTTGCAGTAACACATGACAATTTTCATTCTACAAGTTTCCTATTGGTGGCCGGAGCAGACGTGCAATGCGCCAAAATGGCTCATAAATCACAGCATAAAGGACTTGTATTCCAATAGCCTGATATTTGCTTGGTTAATATTTGCTGTACATAAAATTGCACTTGGTTAGTTCGTATTTTTTGTTTGAATAACCGCTCAGAATCCGCCTAATCTTCACGAAGTAACGCGTGGAAACAAAACATGTTAATTTATAGGTATAATCGACTCTTGTGCATCTATATGTTATGTAGCCAGAACGTGCTGGAGCAGGCGATTGACTTGTCTCCGTCAAGAAATAATGGTCAATGATGAAACATGCTGCTTTGCTCTGATCCACTGACAACACAAAATGGGCTGCTGACATTTCAGAGACACCTGTTTACTTCACTCGTCCACAAGATGGTGCGGAAACCTCATCTTTAACACTCAAAATTAACACTTTATCCCCCCAAATTGCCTGCCGACAAAAGTAATTACAAATGTCTGCTCGATTTTCTTTTGCTTTGAAAAAAAAATCTTGCGCTTTTACAACGTAGTTTGCATACAGGCTCACATGGAGATATTGGAGGCAATTTAGCACTAAGCGCAACAGCTGCTGTACGGGTAGTCCTCTAGGTCACACAACAAGACTTTAACATCTATGTACAAGATGTCAAATCTGCAGGGAGAATTTTGCTCATAATAATCAGTGTGCCTCATATAAGCCAGCGTAGTGTTTGAATCAAAACCTCATTGTATAGTCAACAATTATGTTTATGTGATTACCATAAGTCTTGGCATGACAGGCTGCTTTCTGGTCCCATAATATCAAATCACCGTTTTATCAAGATGACTTCCTTCCAGTAAATTACCTTTCCACAGCTTCATTTCAAATCTAAAAGAACAATTTCGTGTCTTTTTGTCTTCTACTTTTCGTATCTTTTGATGTATACATAACTGCGTGTGTTTGTGTGGGACCACAACATGAAAGGGCGTCCCATTGTTCCGTTTGCCAGAACGTCAAATGGCGACATAAAAACCAATCTACAATGCATACATTTCGTCATCGATCCAAGTCTTTGGAAATTGGCCATTTATTGGCGTTTGCAGTAGAGGCTGCTGCAAACCAAACACGTGTGGCAGTGGTGTATGATTAATTTCACTCAGTTGTAAGATAACAAGAAACGAAAGAAAATGACCCTCATGGCACATTCAAATGTTGTGTGGCGATAATGGAGTTGTGTTCAATTCATTTTTGTATGAGATGTGTTTGAATAACACAATCAACAAGGAGAACACAAATGGCATTATTACCGCCGTTTCAACATGTAATGCGGTATTGCGTTCATATTATGCTCGTCTTCTCCAACGAATGACACATAACACTCAAAGATGCAGGGACAAAGTAATCAGAAAACGTGAAATAACTTGCTGACAACTAAAGGACAAGCTATCAAGAACAACGTTTACCTTTGAAATTAAGAGCAATCCTTTTCACAGATAATTTCTTTTGATAAAGTTGTAAATCGATATGGCTTTGGATAGCTCACGTGGTCAATGTGTATTTGCTTTTTATGTTGAAAGTGCAATGTGTTATCTTCGTCGTGTTTTCCCACATAATGCAGAGCATATACCTATTAACAAGAGAGGTCCATGTGCAGAGTAAGGCGTAGCCATGACTTTATTGACTAAACTGTCTCAAAGGTAGCTATTACTGCGTGAGATGTGGTCCTGGATGTTTAATTTAAAAGACATTAAAAACTCTACATCTTTGAGTTGTATCAAAAAGTCCTGATTAATTGATGGCAACAGGCATAAGTAAGTACCTTACATTCCAATTATTTTAGCAAAGAAAAAATACACCTATGGCAGGAGATAAATACGATGACGCATAGTCCCTGAGACAAAGTAAGTGGAAAACTACATAAGCTAGCTGCATCATAAGACTATGCTGTAGACGGCTGTACTTCACGTCCAGGTCAAGAAAGCCATTGCAGGAGGCATGGATATAAACATCATTTTAGCGCAAGGGCTTCACTTAATACTTTCATCACAGACTATCAAACCATAAAGTGAAACTTCAGTAAAAGTACTTGGCGAGAGGTCAGCTAATATCCTTTCTGAAGCGACCTGCCTCAAACAGCACAAAGCCTGCCACAAATCTATTGACTTTGCCACTACCAAGTTGTTGGCATTCGTCGCCTCACATAGGATTCTTTTCATTTGAGCACGCGCAAAGGCCATTAGTACACTTGACGTTTGTAACCATACCATCTGGTGTTTACATACAATTTTTCTTGATATCAAGGTGCACTCATGAGAAAACTGGCTAGGAATGACCCTACATCATATCAAATTATATCGGCAACAAAAGTTATTTCATGTGCTATTTCAGTGCCATTATTCAAACTTCTTAAAATATAAAATCAAGGTTGCCTCCTCTACTTGGGTTTCTAATAAATTTCAGCCCGTCCATTTCATCGGGCACTTGTTCTACCTTTTGCATATTTAGATAATGGGGTGAATGTTGTCAAAATCAATCTCTGGTTAATGGCGTGTTTCACTAAAGTTTCAGTTCGGGGTAATTGCCTATCGACCCGGCATCTACCCCCCCCCCCCCCAAAAAAAATAATAATAATAAATGATTGGAGAGCATCGTTGAAAATATTAGAGACAAGGATGGAATTAGTTCAGATTCTCCATCCGGAAAGCATACGAACAAAATCTAAAGGGTTTTTAGCTTGGAAGTTTACTGTTGTATTTTCCACGGTCAAAAAACAAGGATGATACTTTACCCTCATCGGCTGCGGCAAAGGCCTCTCTTATACTCTGTCGAATAAGCAACGAAATGGTGAAAGCAGGCTAAACTAAATTGGCTGGTCGTGGCCATGTGCACTTTTATCTGGATTTAATAAGGTTTGTGAGATGACCATGCCATCATTTAGCTTTACGCCCCCCGTTTACTTATCAATCCAGAACCTTAAATCAGACAGAGCGCGATCTGCATTCCCATCCGTATTCAATTACAGTGAAGATCAGCACTAATTGGATATGAACGCAATCTCATGTGCACTGGCAAAATCGAGTGACATTCCAGATGGATATTTGCAAAAAGACATCACTCCAATGTCCTCATAAACTAGGTGGCCGTTTGCTGCAGGAAGGCTGACCCCAAGCTCCCCTATCTCCCAGTCGACGTTATTATCTTTATCTCAGCTCCACAGCAAGCTTGAGGTATTCAAATTTAATACAACATCTGTTGGATCGATGCGGTTTGCCTAGCCCAACAGTAGACCTTCCTTTGGCGGTGTACACTCGAGCCGGTAAGCCCCCCCCCTCCCCCCCACCACCACCACCACCTCCAGTAGGATGGACAGTGACTGCAGTTTCATAAGAATGTGTCCAGTGCATCTATTTCCTTGGGGGGGGGGGGGGGGCAAAACACAATGCCAGCCAAAAGCTTCCAGATTATTTCCATTTCGAATATAATGCTCTGAACTACATTGGGTTGAGACGTGGATATTTCATTTCCTGGGTCACTGGTGTTGTACATTGCCCTGCGAATTCTATTAAATTGAGGAGGCGACCATGCCAACTACGTCTGTCTTGCTCCAGTCACGCCAAGGAATACATTTTCTGTTTTCTGTCTAATTTTATACAGCTAGTTCACACAAAAAGAACATATTCGGACCTAAGTGCAAAAATATGGAGATGTTAAAAGGTGACAATAATACATAATACGTTTAAATGCGATCCATTCTGTGGGGAAAATGTTACAGATTTCAGTCATTTCCCAGATGTTTTACATCAGGAAATTCCCAATGACGTTTTCGCCAATAGCAGCGTTTTCCCCATAATTCAAATCCACTGATGCTTAAGGAAAAATCCCCGATGTCCCCACATATTGTCAAGAAGCCTACATTGATGTCCTAAGAGATTACGCCAAACGTCGGTTTAGAAAATTGACTGCGTTAATAAACGAAAAATGGATGGCACCATGGTGGTCCTCGCTCTGTGCAAGTTAAACAAGGTTACACATGATAAAGCTGCCCAACCTGCACGGCTGTCAGGGCGCGCACATTCAATAAATAAACCAGTTTCCATCAACAAAATAGAGAAATATGGTGCTTTTATGTCACAGTTTCCATCGATATACAGCAGGTGTGCAGGTGAAAGTTCCTTAACATATCTACTGACAAAAAATACTGTCCAAGTTACTAATTCTAAAGCTACTATTTTACTATTTGGTGCCTATCCTAAAAAAAGGGGATCTAACCCTTGGAATATGCAGACCTTCCTTGCACTAAACGGATACATAAATTATTAATTCAAACTGTCGTAGTTTGTTGTGTTATGTCCCAGCTTTTAAAATTTCCGGAGGTGCTGCTAATTTCCTCTTGTCATTTTGTTCATCTAGGCCGCTTACATTATGTATTCAAAACATAATGCATAAAATACTTATTATGGAAATTATTTGTGTTTACTTGTATCTAAAAGAAGTAATTTATACCCTTTAGTGAGAAACTTATACATGGACGTTCCCAAAACATGGCGTTTAGACCTGCACTCCAGTAAAAGACTTCAAAAATTTCTTCACTCGATTCAGATTTCAACCTTTATATTTCCCATTTGGTGACAAGAATGATATTATCCAGGTGAAAATAGCAAAACTTCATGCCAAACTGACAATTGCAAAGCCGCTCAGATGACAAGATGCAGTAACATCTACTATAGAAGAAAGTGATGCTGCATCTGCTCACAGAATTTTCTGTTAAATGCCATCACCACAGATCCTCGTTACGAGCGTGTGGCTTTACGCATACCCGTGTTTGCATATGGTATTGGCGACACAAGAGAAACAGAAACCAACCAAAATTCATCACGTTCACTATTAGGTTCTCAATGTTTTGTTTGATTGCACGAGCAAAAGTCTACTGTAGCGCCCTCTGAAGGTTAGTCCAAACTCCACTTCGAGCGATCATAACGCGCGTGCCACTCCATTTTATACACACTTGAAAAGACGCAGAATTCGCTTCAGTCCTGTGCCTAAAATCAATCTGGTGTTAACATGTTGTTACCCATAACTTCCTGTTATTTCGTCTATATATCTGATTCAGGAAATAATGAAACGTGTTCTGAAATTACGATTGAATACCACGGAAGCCGATGATGCTGTTGTTGTGCAGCGGCTATCTCGCTAAGTACACAAACAATGATAATAGCAAGAAAAAACCAGAGTTACATTGCGGTAAATTCACTCATACCTTTATATCTTTGCTTGGTGTATTTGTAAAATGCAACGAGGATGCACTGCCGTTCTACTCATTTCCAGGTGTCTACAGTTATAACTGATATGAATCTCTCTCTCTCTCTCTCTCTCTCTCTCTCTCTCTCTCTCTCTCTCTCTCTCTCTCTCTCTCTCTCTCTCTCTCTCTCCCCCTCTCTCTCTCCGCTTGTCGATTAAACGTTTGCGAGTGAACACATTTGTGATTAGTGTTTATGACAAAATAAATCAGGTAATTATCTCAGAAAAGAAAATATTATTTGACAGTTACAAGCCAAATTATCAAATTATGAACGAGGAGACTCAGATATGCTTGTTGATGGATGAAGACCAGCGAAGTACATATTGATAGTTAAATAAATCACCATACCCACTGTCATGGCACACGCATTAGATTACTCAAAACGTAAACCCATCCGTCTTCCCCTGAATACAATTTCATCTTAACAGAATGCTGTGGATTCCAAAACAGTGCAAATCTTTGCATTTACACGGGAACAACAGAGTGTTAGGCGCAAGGCCACTGTAAGTTGTAACGTCTCAAATGTTAAGACACTCACCAGGTGGCTGCTAAGTTTATTCCATAATATGGTGACAGGCATTGGTCAGTGGTTCTTGCACTGCCTGGCAAGTCATGCTGCAGCTGCAGCATGACTTGCCAGGCAGTGCAAGAACCACTGACTTAAGACTATAGACATGTTGGTACTTGAACGAAAGCTCTTTTCATGAAGAATTGAAATATGCAATTGTCATCTTAAATGTAGGTAAAAATACGGAAAATTCAGGGACTGGTATGGAATGAGTGAAGGTGCTGAAGAACAGAATCTTATGTCAAGCATATATCTCCGTACCGTGCCAGATGAGCAAGAAAGGATCACAATGACGCATATCCGCATACATAAAACAGCTAATGAATATTATAAAAGTAAATGAGGGGGCGGTCATAGCGTCGCGCCAGAACAAGCCAGTCCCCGAAGCCGTCCTAGAGAGGAGTGAAGACTCCAGGACAGCTTAGCGGTCTGGCTTGTTCTAGCTCGACGCCATGACCGCCCCCATATTTATTTTTTTGATATTCATTAGCTATTTTGTCTTATAACGAATTAACTAAGAAAGGGTCTTAAGAAAGACTACACTGAGGAAGAACTGGTCAGCATCCTTCAACGAGACATATAACAATTAACCAAACATGCGTGTCAAAACCACCTGCATTAGCTATGATTCTTCTCTGCTCAAAAGCCATTAAGACCATCGCCCTCTAAGGGTCTAAGGTCGTCAAGTGAAAACATATGGGGCAATAGAGGCCGCAATATATTTAGATGGAGAGATGGGCCATTTTGATATTGGTAAAAATGAATCACAGTTTGGAGATGAAGAAGTAGTTTGCAAAATTTGCCAAACAAAAACAAAATAGCAAATATGTACTTCATGCTTGACGGAAGCGAAAACATTTACAATACCTTTCAAAAAAGAAAGTTTTCGACAAACTTCATGAAATCTGAAATAATCATAAAAATCCAACTGTCCTGCTCTATTTTGGGTATATATTTGAAAGCCATGCATGTTTAGCGGAAGGTTTTTGGTCATCAGGCTCTAAATTAGAAAAAAAAGTAAACTTTTGTTTACTCTTCTGACATGGCACAAGATTTAAATCGTGAAATTTTACCTGCAGAAAAATGTATGGTGGTTCTAAGTTTCTTATATAACTGCCGTTACTGTGGCAACATGTAACCTAAAAAGGGAAAATTCGGTTTCATAATTTACCAATCTTTCCAGGCTGATCACAAAAATAAAATACAGACAAAATTCTTTATCCATCGGAATAAATGGGTTGTGTACCGATCTCAAATTATATCTCCTCCTAAAACGCTTTGTACTTAAAGTATCAGCAGTTCATCACAATCGCTGAAAAAATATCACCGAGCGCAGAGATCATCCACCAATAGAGATGTCTATCATTTTTTTAAAGTTCAAATTCTACAGAAAAGAACAAATGGCGTGGATAGAAGCTGCTTACTTTAAAACAATGGCCTCAGCATAACTTCCTGCTTCCATATTAAAGCCTCCCAGGTGACGATAACTTCCTTTGATGGCAATGTATGCTAAATTCTCGATCATTTAACGAGATGGCGCCACCTTCCACACCAACGCTTTTTCTGAACCGAAGGGAGAGAGGGAAGAGAGCAGTCAGACATTTATGTGGTTATTCTTTGAACCTTTTTCCAGGAAGAATATAATTAGAAATATTCCACAAAAAACACTGAAAAAAGCAAACAAAAACGTTTGCACAGTCAAATATCTCATTTTACATGTAGAGCTTTATTTGATAATACATCATGATAATTTAAATGTTGGCAATGAGATTACTTCAAGCTGGATACAGGTTGACAAAAGCTATGAATATGTGTGTACTATTGGCGTGGTCGTTGTATAGTTTTTCTGGATTGTGACAAACACTCGTATATACCACAACACACAACTGGTACCTTCACATGTTTAATGTTATTGTCAGCAAGTTTTCTAGTCGCCCACAATTCTTCTGTAACGCATACGTGTCGACAATATTTTTAAAAACATTTTTGATCAGCACACGGAGCCTACTATAGACATTTTTTTCAGTCATAAAAAAATTTAAAAATTAATAAATGAAGAAAAAAAAGAGAGAACGAAAGAACGAAAGAAAGAGGAAAAGAAAAAAGAGGAAAATAAATACAGCATAAGCGCATAAGGGAAAACAAGTTTATTGAAAAGAGTTAACCAACTACTTCTCTTCTGTGGTGAAAAAAAAATCGATTCTAAACAGGTCAAGAGGCATTTTTGAAAGTTGCTTTGTTCGTTTTTGCTGTATTCGTGCATCAGCATGCATGAATACTGTTTGTCCCAACAGTTTGCAAACGCCGGGACATCGCCACAAAAAGTATTCAGCTATCTTCCTTTGTCAATTCTCGCCAAAACGTAATATGAAATTATTGATGTATTTGGAAATATATCAAATTACGCACATGATGGTTATAACATGAAGATGAATAAACTGTTTATGGCCACTCATTCATTCCTGTCGTCTCTCTCTCTCTCTCTCTGCACTGTCTCCACACACACACACACACAAGCACGCACGCACACACACACACGCACACACATATGTATATATTTACATATATATATATATATATATATACATATATATATATATATATATATATATATATATATATATATATATATATATATATATTATATGTGACATACAACGAGGATATTTACTTCTGACTAATGTTAATTTTTCAAGTTGTCGACGATTAGAAAAAAAAACTTATTTCCCCTGCAGAGGCTATTTCCAGAGACTTGCGACTCCTGGGTATGTCGAACTTCTGCTGTCATATCCCTATGTTTTCAAACAAGAAATCATTTTAGTCTGCTGTTTTACATTATAGTGGATAACTTAACCCCGCAACTTGTACCACGAACTATTTGTCTATAACCCGGCAATTTAGAACATCGGGTCTTTTTTGTTTTCTATTCTATATGCAGACGAGAATAGTTCCCAATCTAAATCGTTGAAATGTGCCCTTCCGGACCTCTTCACACGGGCGTAAATGATTCGCCAATATTAATGCGCGGAACCTTTGCAAGTACAAATTGCGTGACTGGGGACCAATGCATCGTGCCAAATGTACACCTAGCAGAGGAAAGGGGCGTGCAATGACCAAGCATATTGTTGATTTCTTCATCAATAAAACTGAACTCCCGGCAGCCATATTTCACAGAGACAATCACAATTACTGCAACCACCCACTTTCTGCGACGTGACTTAAATGTCACTTTGAAAAATAAGTGTTTCACGTCTAAGCTGACTGATTCCTATCTAAAGCAAAAACGTGCTTATGATAAATCCTGTATGAGTAAGAAAGTAAGACCACTTAGCCTGCAATCACTTATGCAACATAAATGCGATTATTCTTTTTTTTCGCGATCAATAAAAAGCAACTGACGCACACAAAAGAAATTAGATTTATCGACATGCTAGATGGACGTGTGCTACTGGTTGCATATTCAGTGTCTTTTTTTTTCTTTTGACCTGCACATTATTTTAGTGTCTGTACCTGTGTACTTTAAAGCACTAGATTCATTATTATTATTATTATTATTATTATTATTATTATTATTATTATTATTGTTGTTGTTGTTGTGGCAATCATCATCATCATCATCATCATCATCATCATCATCATCATCATCATCATCATGTAACCTACCTCTAAGGTTATGAGGCTCTGGAATTGTCACTTTTCGAAAGTCACGCCTTCCGCAATACAAGACGCATGAAGTCCCGCACACACTAAACACCACCTAATCATACATAGGGTCTTTTATCATTGACTGAGGCAATTGCCCTTGTGTTTATTGCCCTTACGAATATTACTGCCTTGGAAGAACCGAACAAGACGTCGCTCTTTTCCTCTTCATGGTCGTTGTGCTATCTCCGCTTAGCTTACTCTCTTCCTGCAGTGCCAGTTGATGGACAGTGTGTTTAGTCAAATAAAGGACATATCCATATCCAAACAGTTATAAAATATTCAGACAACACAAAAACTGTTCAGTTCAAGCACTGAAAAATACCATTGCAACATTGAAAATCATTGCAGTATGCACAGTTTAGAATCTTTGGACCAGCGTTCGGACATACAATGCTTTAGCATACGCATTGGACTGAATCGACGGAAGTCTTTTCTTGGGGTTCCTCCTCTTTCGTTCTAATTCTTTCCATGAAAAGACTGATGTTCGTTAGGGACTATCTGCCGCATCTGGATGCAAAGTTAATCACTTATCCTCCTAAATGGATTATAACCAGCGGTTGTCCTGAAGTGTCACAATTGTGAGTTTGTGACAATAATTGAAAAAAAATAGCTGAAAGTGACAAGTGATCGGTCACTATAGGCATTTCATATGGACAGGTGTTGTAATCTGACAGTCCCGTGTCTTTAACTTTCAACAGAAAGATTATTATTATTGTTGTTGTTATCATTATTATTATCATTATTAGTATTAGTATTATCATTATCATTACAACAGTGGTGATGCGATTACCAACAAAACAAGTACAGAACCGTAACATGAAAGTGTACGGATTCGGTCCAGCCCATCGGTCCTAGGCAGTAGTGTGACGCATGTGCCTGTGCCCTCAATTTGTGCATATGTTAACGTCCAGATCATACTGTATGCGGATAGCTCATTATTTAGTAACTGTACCATTAACAAAAGCACAACGAGCCAAGTTTACCTTTTCCCTGTCGATCTATACACGGGAACTCGCCATGGGGTAATCAATGATAGTCTTTATTTAGAAACTTCTTTGGCTGAAGCTCAATCCAAACGCGGATTGATTTCTCTTTATCGGTAAACATTACCAACTTCCGGATTCGTGAGCGTAAACAGCACCGTCTTGTTGAAGTAAAATGCAAAGTTTGGCACAACTGTCAGAAAGGAATTTAGGAGGCAAATTTTAGTCCAAGCTCCAAATTTCACGAACGGAGTGGGTGCAAATTACCCTAGGTAAAGCAGGCGCCCTGAAGCAACAAGACTTGCTTCTAAAACACCGGGTAATTAATCTACATACTCACATCAATGGCAAACAAACAGTGTCACCGTAGGCAGCGTCATTACAACGTGGCTTAATTACTCTGCTCTGTCCTTGTGTAAACCTACAAAAAGGATGTTGTCGGCAGCCACAAATGATACACTTTCTTCAAAGACTGCGACTAAAGCTAAGGTGATCATGGACACACTCAAGTATGTAGTTTACGCAAGAACCCGCCAGACAGAGCTGGCCATGTCTTAGATAAGACGTCACGAAGAACTTTGTTCAATACCCCTGTTTCCACAACTACCCGGGCTCACACAGTTGTATTATTCAATTCCACGTGCTTTTATTTCGAAAACCTGATCGATTTCAATAATGCATAAGGTAGCATGCATGTACAAGCACGACGATAATAAGCAAGTATAAACGTTGAATAAGATCATACAGCATATGGACCCAGTGTCTCTGTGCAACAAAGAATTTGCTTTCTTAGCTGTTCATACTTCTGGGCCAAGATAAAGAACCATCTCTTTCATTGAAGCACTTTCGACTGCAATTAAAAGATATTCTCTGATATAACCATAAAAAATCTCTTAGTTACCTATGTATATGTATGTAAGTGTCAAGAGTAGGACTGTAAGCAGGGCGACATGCAGCACATTACTAATATTTGTTCACTTTTGCACCAGTATCTGTTTCAAATTTTGTCACTGCGTACCACACGCACACACACACACACACACACACACACACACACATATATATATATATATATATATATATATATATATATATATATATATATATATATATATATATATATATATATATATATATATATATATATATATATATACATCATTATGCCAGCTAATGCCTTTTAATGCAACTGAAAGTGCTTCGACGAAAGAGATAATTATGTATACACAGAAGTAGGACCAACTAACAAACGCAAATTACAGACGGGGAACATCATGTATATTGTCGAATAAATGAATTCTGTCTGTCTGTCTGTCTGTCTGTCTGTCTGTCTGTCCTTTCTCTCTCTCTCTCTATATATATATATATACATATACATATATATATAGTTATGTCTCAACTGCCCATAAACAGAACAACTGCCCATCATACGGTCTATTACAATTCTGCCCATAAACCACCCGAGACATAACTATATACATATATACATATATATATATATATATATATATATATATATATATATATATATATATAGAGAGAGAGAGAGAGAGAGAGAGAGAGAGAGAGAGAGAGAGAGAGAGAGAGACAGAGACAGAGACAGACAGACAGACAGACAGGATTCATTTATTCGACAATATAGCATCTATCTCAATAAATAACTTTTTTTCCCCAAACCCCCCCCCGGAGATTTAGAGCATTTCCTTAGATTATGTGTGTGTGTGTGTGTGTGTGTGTGTGTGTGTGTGTGTGTGTGTGTGTGTGTGTGTGTGTGTGTGTGTGTGTGTGTTCGGCTGCGTGGGTCAAACTGCGGGAGCAGCCATTACAGAGGCTAGCCACAGGTACCTCCGCTAGAGGCGCTGCGTTCCGCTTGACACCTCGCAACCAAGGCTTGTCATCCGTATCCTGTGATGCGCTTTGCACCGGCAGGGTGACAACAGCTTTGTGGATTCGCTCTTTTAACAGCGCATGCGCATTTTCTGTCGTGTCCAAGACCGGAAAATTCAAGTTGAGCGCCTAAGGGTGGTTTTTTTTTTTGGGGGGGGGGGGGTTTGTTTTGTTTGTTTTTCGGGTTTTTTTTTTGTTTTGTTTTGTTTTGTTTTTTTTGTTTGTTTGTTTGTTTTTGTTTTTGTTTTCGTTTGCCGGTGAGTGCAATATTGTCCTAGTTGTTGTTCCATTCTTACTCAAACTTGGAACGTTCACTATGAGAGCGCAATAAATATTTACAAACGAGGATAAACGATTGTGAAAGTAAGGTTGTGATAATGATCAATACGAAGTTTCATGTAAGTATGATAAGTACATTTTTAGCCGTTTAAAATTTGTGAAGGCATGTCCTCGGACATCGAAGATAAGTGAAATCCAAGTTGGCGGCCACCATGTTTACGCTCAAGGTGTATCAGCGCATATTTTGTAATCCATAAAATATTTCAATAATAGTTGTCATCCGATATTCCTTATGTTTATGATATATACTAAATAGACTTATTTTGCTGTTTCTGTAATTAGTTTTATGATTTTTGCCATTAAAAAGAGAATAATACAATGTTAAATTTAACTTTGTCCTGCACTCAGGCTTGACTCCCATATTATTCACATTATCAAACCTGGGTCCAAATCAACCCATATTTTTAAAACATCTTGCATGGCATATATGTGGTTAAAACATCCAAGTATTTATAATACAGAATCATTGTTCGGTTTGATGATATCACTAAAGGAAAATACTGTGTTAAATCGTCTTACTGCGCACATCCACATCCCCCCAAAAATCAAGAGACCGACCACCATTCTCAGCATTTCTAAGCCATGTATGAGAAAATAATGAATATTATAATATAGTCAAACATGATTACAATTAAATTAATTTATAATCAGATTATATATTTATCAAGCTGTAAAGTCTAATAGGCTGGATTCCTGCCTTCACCATGCTCGTCCCTCTCTGTATGAGCCTCCGGCCAGGAAAAACAACGCCGCGTAGTGAGCGACAGATGGACAAGGCTTCCAGGCTTAAGGTCTTACGCTACTTATTCAACCCGCAAAAAATGTAAACAAACCAGATTGCAGTCTGTACCTTCCAAAATAACTTATAAACCCAAACATGTCCTATGCCAAATTGTTTCTTACAATATTCTGAATCATCCGAGAACAAGAAAACCTGGTCATCATTGGGAAAATTTTAAGATATTACTGTTTGCTACAGCCAAATTACTAGCAGCAGTCACGCCGCCTTGCGCGGTGACTCGGAGTACTCACACTGTGGCCATGTGTATTCAACTACTACGCTGGGTATTTTGAAAGCTGACCTGTCAATAAATACTGTACACTGTACCGGTCAGTTTCAGAAAAAAAATGTTACTGTGGTCAGAATCATGTAAGAGACAGCCCCCTGTACATGCAAGGGTCATTTCCAATATGCACTTTATAATCTTTCTCCCCGGAAGCCGGCCGAATTACTCACGTAATACCTCTTAAAAGCGCATTCAGCATGCAAGTTACATTATCACACACGATACTGGCCACACTTAGACGCGGTAGTTTACCGTTCAAACGCTGTCTGTACATTGCAATATTTAACGATACGGCCTTCGCTTATCTGGCCAGCAACTTTTGCCCGAGGAGCCGACTGTTTGCTAATTTTTCTTACGGCAGTTACGCCATACGTTCCACTTGTAATGTTTCAAAGGTCACTTTTCTGCACTTTTTCATGCAGCATTGAATCATAATTCGCCAATAAGGTGCACAACAGTACAAGAGAAATGTACAATGATCAGAAATATGGTGCAATTTTCATGGGTGGACGCAGTCAGTACCTTCGCAAGATGAGGTATGTGTGTGCAATGATATTTTACCTTGCTCCGTAAAGTACAAGAAAGGCCCTGTGCTTACAACGGTATAACTTGGCCAGGTGACCGCAACCACATGTAAAAGGTACAAGGTATATTTTGAACCGAAGCCAACAAATCACACCACGTGCTCTGCCTTCCATGCTTCCTTGGTGTAGATGCGTGTTTGATCACGCAGTCAAAGTACTACTTTGCAGCATGGTGCCACAAACTTGCAGATTGCGAATAAAGGGCTGAATATCAAAAATTGTTCCATGTTGGATCACCCCTATTCCATAATTCAATTCTTTCACAAGCGGCGACATCACGAACTCTCTCTTTTATAGAAATACAGTGGAGCCTCATTAATACGGACCTCGTTAATCCGTATGTCTGATTAATCTGAACACTTCTTCTGGAACAGAATTGTTTATTTCAAGTAATAGTGATTCAGTAATACAGATGCTTCATTAATCTGAACAGTTCACTGGGGTACCAAGGTGTTCGGATTAACGAGGTTACACTGTACTTTTTTCACAGCAATGGAGTACCGTTGCTTGCGTCGCATGACAGCTCTAGTTCTTCGAGTCATTGATATTTACAAGTCACGCACAAAATTGTGCCGTCTTTCATCTAAATCTTCAACCTGACTGACAATACAGAAACTGTAAGCTAACTTATTGACGCATCGACGTGAACAAGCCTGACCGTAGGAAACTGACGTGTATGTATGTACGTACGTACGTATGCACGGCCGTGCACACGTATACTATATGTCTGTATGTAGAGATGGATGGATGGATATAAAGTGTTTCTGAAATAATTATATATCACAGTATTTCTTATCGCAAAATGGTTGACAGGCTATAGTTACCTAATTTTCGAAGGAAGGAAATATGGCAAGTATATATGATATAAATTTTTGACAGATCATAGTATGTGCAGGAGACGTGTTAACGTAACAGAAAATTAGCCCTAAAACTGTGTTACGGCAAAACCTATTTGGCCAACATAAGTAAAATAATTTTCTGAATCTCAAGCACAGCACCCATTAAGTTATAGGCAAAATTTGTTGGCTTTCATGCAGACAGTGTACAGGGCAATTCTAAGCAAATGCCTTGGATAATATCTGGACCGCAAGGTAAGCCAATACTTTGTCATTTTACGCCCCTTGTGCTGTGATATTCAATGTCACGGAATACCCGCATACATCACGATGCTACAGCCTCGGCCTTCGCCTCTATGGGTACTGTGACGTGGCTCAAGTATCTTGTAGTACTTAGGAAATAAAATACATCTCTCTCTATTGGACAAAAATGGGTGTGTCAGTTGTGTTATGTGATAGTGTTATTTTGAGGACCCCAGACATTTGGTCACGTTGAAAAAAGGAGTTTCTGTCACCCCACCCAACATAAATTGTCATGTGACCTTACTGTATCATTGACGAACACGCTATTGTCATCTCTATGTATCCGTAACTGGTGATAACGAGCCTCACAACCTGCCATTGCAAGCCCCCGTGTTGCTCAGTCAAATGCTTGTTTGACGAACAGTTTTGTTGAATGCCGCGCTTTATGATAAAATTAAGAGGGAGTCGGAGCCACAGAAAAAGGATGTACATCACATTTCAACAGCTCTTCACGGTATGGACTCAAAGAACGCTAAGAAAATTATTGACTCACATTTACAATACATATGTTTAAGGGTTAATATCATATGGAAACCAGATTTATGTGTACAGGTTAACCTTTTTTTCCGTATGTATTTCTAAGCCTCACTGTCTGATACTGCGAGTAAAACTAACTCAACACCAACCGTCAGTAGGACACAAAATATCGAAACAATTGTTCTATTTTAATTCCATTATGATAATGTACATGTGTTTGTAGTAGGAATGGTTTGTGTGCATACAGGAATTGCTACTCAAGTATTAACTATTGCGGACAGCAATATGTATGTGATTTGCAGTAACATTGCGAACGGCTCATGCATCTATGACAAAAATAAACTGTGCATCATAAACCGGTGCTACAGGTACCTATTAGCTGCTGATTATACCTCCACCAACACACTTGGGGTAATCCTCTGAACTTATATCAGATGTTTCCTGTGTACCACATGAAAACCAGATCTCAATAGTGTTGACTATTATGTACTGTTATCTGCACAGGAACGCAAATATTGAAACACAGATGTTTAATAATTAATAGACATGTTAAAGCCACCAAAAGCGCTATATGACCTACAAAACAGCCCAACTAGGGCCGAAAGGAAAGGTTGGATAGTTTAAAAAACAACATGGTGATATCACGGACCTACCATCTAGTAGGTCCATGATTATATAAACATAATACAGACTAGATCAGCTGAAAGAACTTTATGGCTAATTACGTCAAGTAGCAGTACGGGTAACTTGAAAGTTGGACTCAGTCAACACTAATTCCACACTGCAATATTCATGGAATTTTGTCTTCTGTATGAAATTAAACTTTTTATTTAGAAAAGTCATTTCATTTCTTTTAAAGCGCCTGGTTCGATGTGGTGCTTAATCACTGCAAACAAATACGCACACATGTGCATGCACGCGCACGCGCGAGTGTGTGAATGCATGTATGTATATTTCCAAGGACTATATTTACATCGTAGCAACGATAATTTGATTTAAATTATGTGATTAAAAATATTAAATTGGAACATATGTTAAAATTCAAACTCTATATGCCAAATAGTCAGATGATGTGCAATATGTGTGAATGTGGAACGCGTGATCTACGCACAGGTTACCGGAAGCTATTTGTTGAAGGTACAGTGCAACAGTTCGATTGATCGATTGTAATTGTTCATGCCGACAAAGATAGGTCATTAAAATGACTTTAAGAATGATATTGCTTTATTTTTGCCAGATGCAGTTGTTCGAAGTTGTAATCTATATCAAACTACCAGTATCTAGATTTCATCCAGATTAAAATACACATATTTGCAGATAACTGCCTATTGAGAGTGAACCTGTTTTTCTTGTCCACTCTGTATCATATTTCCGAGTAAACAAAGCTTTTATTTCATAGCTTCTTCCCGCTTTCTCCTTACAACAAATAACTTCCAGGTCAATGAAAATTAACTTTTATGCAAAATATTGGTCACACACACAAATGCTTTTCACAAGATTTTTTTTTTTTGGGGGGAGGGGGGCTTTGATTATTTATAATTGACTTAAAGGCTGTATCGAAGTATTACAGACGTGGCATGGTACCTTAAATTGCATTCTCTGCACACTCTACACCGAGGAAAGTTGCAGAGAACGAAGGTATTCATATTCCTATGAGTCGGTTACAATAGCAGCTCGTTGCATTCCTTTTAATTTGGTTCTGTTTTAATTTGCCACATGTTTATACCATCTGCGGACTTTTTTATTTAAAAATGTGGATTTTTCTGGTTTTCTGTACTCCTCACGGAGGTGTACATCTCAATGCTGACTGTATTGGCACTGATACTGTGATATTGACGTTGAACATAAGGCTTAACATGTACATGTTTGTTGCATTTATTTACAAATATATAAATCCATTCTGTCTAGTTTATTTTACCAGTCGTCTCTCTGTTGATAAATTAAACAAAATGTTTACATAAGACCACACTGCCATCATTATTATTTGTTTCAAGTATACCAAGTGCGTCCTCCTATTCCATCACCACAGTTACATAGCCGGCCTCAAGGTAAATGTAACCTCGCAGCGCCATTTCCCCTCACCTCGTGGTTCGCGGTCCAAGTGCGTACCTGACTGAACGAACCCATCACCTTGGCTTATGTGTGTTCGTCTACAAGTTTATTTCACCAATATCCTATCGTTTGCATATGGTTACGTTCGGGCAGTCGAAACAGAACAGGTCAGCAGCGCTTTCTGCATGTGTTAAAATTAGAATCGTGCGCTTTTTCCAATAGAACAACATGATAAATCTACAATTTAAAAAAATCACCCTATACTGTCGCATATGGTTACGGCTTAAAGTTAGCCGTTATCAACATCATCATAATGCATTGTGTGCAAGTCATCCAACTTAACCACGACCTCCCTTTTACTTAGAAATGCAAAAGACCAGAAGCGTTGACACTTAAAAGAGGGCTTCTTTTTAATATAAGAATATGAATGCAGGCAACTCTTGTGTAAATTTGCAGAATTGAAAAAATGCCATAAAATCCCTCTCTTGTATGCCATATGTATTCTGTTTAATCTATGCCGATTCAACATCTGAATGATATGGTGGTTCTCGAGATGGCGAAAGATCTATCAGTTAATGCCAGTTGTCGATGACAATGGAATTGTGATTAAAAAGGGACAAGATACATTAAAACAGCTTGTCACAGTTCAAAGTACGTCCTTGGGCTGTAAGCACCCTGCGGTATACTCCAAGTAATGCCCACAGTGTTTTCACGTAGTGACGATTAGCAATCCACTGTAATTGGGTGTGAAGAATATCACACATCTCATCTTCAAAGCACAAAAAACCTCACCTACTTTGCTTCTGGAAGTGAAGAATCGAAGAACTTGTTATTTTCATTATCGTTTCGCGAACGATGAAACTTTTTCAAATTTTACTGAACTTAATATTTTCATCTTCTAAGTGTTTAATTGACGGATTGTCTTGGGTGATTTAACCTGTGTACTTAGCTATGTCCTCGGCTCAGCAGTCGGGGCTCATTCTGTCACCTACACAGGTTCGTATCTTACCGTCAAATGAGTTCTGGCAATATGAGAAATGACAATATTGTGGGGTACCTGCTTTGTCGGGTTTTGCCTGAAGCAACACTATCTCGACATTCGTGCTTGAATTTGTCACATTACAAGAGCATTTTACAGACAAAACTCGATATTGAAGTAGTGGCTACGCCTCTTGCATCTCTCAATACTCAAGATAGGTAAAATTACCATAACTTTAAAGGTTGAATGATAATAATGATGATGATGATGATGATGATGATGATGACGACGACGATGCTGCTGCTGCTGATGATTATTATAAGTAGTATAATTGGTAGTGTTTGTAGTAGTAGCAGCAGCAGCACCACCACCAGTAGTAGTAGTAGTAGTAGTAGTAGTAGTAGTAGTAGTAGTAGTAGTAGTAGTAGTAGTAGTAGTAGTAGTAGTAGTAGTAGTAGTGGTAGTACAACGAACTTAGACAGGTATTGAGACATATCATTGGGCATTACGATGAATATTTGACCAGGCTCCTCGTAATGGCAGGGAAGATAATATTTCGTTTTAGTGAAACAACACCGATTCGAACTACGTCTACACAAAACATCAGAACGAGGTATGCTTCAAGCGTAAAAAATGATTTTTATACATAGATGCCAAACTTATGTTGAATTTAACGGAACACTTATGCCATTATCACAATCTTTCAAAATGGGTAGCGGTGCACAAGCACCTTTGCTTGAGCGCGACGCGTGTATTTAATAAACCTGAATAAATTGAGCAGAGGCAAGACACTCAGTCACATATGATTTGTGCATGCAAGATCCGTGCTTGCCTAGCATCATGCCAATATTACAAACTGCTTTGGTTTCAGGGTTTGCTACCGACTTCTAACTTAGAGCAGATAATACGTGATACCATACTTAACACACATGTTTGAAGACGGTACACAAATCACACTTTGTACCTATTGCGTGCTGTATCACCACAATAACGTGAACACTTACGACCGATTCCAACTATTTTCCCAGCATCTCTTGGTGTTTGAATATTCTTATTTGGCTGTTTACGACCATTTCTCCTACATATACAGGCGGTATTGATTTTTATAGCTCCCCACGACTCGTAGCCTACCTACACCGCTTGTATCAATTCATCATTTGGGGGCAGAATAAAGACTGAATGTTCAGAGTGAAACAAGTAAATGCAATGTATGTTGCTCTCACATCTTGCCTCAAACATCGAATGAAGGCTTCCCTCTTCCCTATGTCAACAGTGTACCCGTTCACTGTTTATTGTTTCAATTACATTCCGGTCAGTACAAAAACTTCGGTAGACACATTTATCGAGCAACCAATTTGAATGTGACGATTCATGCCATTTATATTTTTTGCTTAAGCATATTAAAAAGATCATGATAAAAAAAATCTTCGCATAAAAGTAAGGGCAACTGATTATATAGATGTCAGTCAGTACCGATAATGTATACTAGTACCAATTCCGAGCACTCCTAGAATTTATTGACTGACTTATGTTTAGGCATCAAAGGCAGTTTCATTTGTCTTGTTAAAAAACAGAAAAAAAACCCAAACCAAAATCAAACAAAGAAAAAAAAACCTGAAAACAAAAGTACAAATGAAAAAAACCCAGGAAACCCTCAAGTGATGATGATGATGATGATGACGACGACGACGACGATGACGATGATGACGATGACGATGACGACGACGACGACGATGATGATGACGACGACGACGACGACGACGATGATGATGATGATGATGATGATGATGATGATGATGATGATGATGATGATGATGATGATGATGATGATGATGATGATGATGATGATGATGATGATGATAAAGCATTCAATAAACGTAAAGCTACGTCTGTTTTGGATATAAAAGGTATTTGCTAAATAGCAATGCTTAGAATCAGGCAAAGATTGAGACAGTGACAGTGTATCTTACAAAACCTCACAAAATTATTATCTGCTGCTGACACATCGAACTATCATCGAGTGAAATTAGTCTTGCAAAAAAAACAACAACAACAAAAACAAAAACAAAAAAAAAAAAACAAAAAAAAAACGAACACACCTTAATAACATTCTGCACTTAAGTCACTTTCCTAAGTATTGATACAAATCCATAGCTTAATGCCATAAGCATGCCGTATATGTTCCAGTAGTTCTTTGACAATGTGCAAACGACTGACTGCATGTGCAGTCCATATGAGCTCCTGGTCGACGAATGCTCTGTCGACGCATGCTAATGTTTGGGGATCTGCTGGGTGTTCTGACATAGTGGTGTATCTTTGTATAGAGCCTGTTATACTTATGTGTATGTGCAAATGCAGACTTTCTGTTTTCCTTCGAACACTTCATTCTTTGTTAAGTCTGTTTACAAATACAGACTTTTTGGTTTTCCATCAAATACTTTACTTCTTAATAAGTCTGTGTGCAAATTTTAAATTTTCACAGGTTTGTGACATCACTGCATCCAATGAACCATGAACCAAAGTTGTAGCATTTTGATTTGTGCAAATTAGGTGAATACACAGATTGAATTCTTAAAGCCATCCAAAATACTATAGATAGAGGTGTCTTTCTAACTTCAATTTACAGGTGTTTGACATGACCTCATCCAATGAAACATAAACCAAAGTTATGGCGTTCTGATTTATGCAATTTAGGTGAATACACAAAATTTTAGTGTGGAATAACTTCAAAACCATTACAGATAATGGTGCCATTTCTATTGAATCTCACTTCAGTTGGCAGGTTTGTGACACAGCCGCATCCAATAAAATATGAACCAAAGTTGTAGCACTTGAATTTATACAAATCAGGCAAATACGCACAATTTAAGTCTGATATACTTCAAAACTATTACTGAAAGAGGTGTCATTCCAACTTCAATGGGCAGGTTCGTAGCATTGCCACATCCAATTAAACATGAACAAAATTGTAGCACTTTGAATAATAATATATGCTATTTAGGTGAATACACAAAATGTAAATCTGGAATAATTTCAAAACTATTACAGATAGAGGTGCCATTTCCACTTCAGTTAGTGGGTTTGTGACACAGCCACATCCAGTGAAAAAGATGAACCAAAGTTGTAGCATTTTAATTTATGCAAATATGGCACATACGCATAATTTAAATCTTGAATAGCTTCAAAACTGTAATAGATTAAGGTGCCTTTCTAACTTCAATTTATAGGTTTTTGACATGACCGCTTGAAAAGAATTAGTGTTGCATGAATTACATACTGAATTGGCAATCTTTGAAAGTTTTCTAGGCACACAGACCGATTTGCTGACATGCAAATCAAACTTTTCTAGTCACTTTCTGTTTCTTGGCAGCCTTTATCAAAGGTGCACCAACTTCTCTGTTCCAGATGCACCTTATACCTGATCCGTAGGTACATATAGTCTATATTTAGAACAAATAATAGGAGTGCACCACACAGAGATAGCTTTACGGCAGCTTTCCAGTGGGAAATGCGTCTGTTTTAAAGTGCAGGGGGACGCTGCTGCAGCGGGACATATTTGCGGGCGTACTGTTTACCCCGCAAGTAGAAAGAGTGAGAGATGTCGACTAAACGCGGATGAGAGGTCTGCAGGTGGTGGCTCGTATCTAAACGTTTTCATATCATTTCTTAATATTACTCAACATCGCCTACCTGCCACAACTGACGAGGAAAAATGACAGCAAATGTCCCGGGGCCGCTACCTTGATGTCTAATGTATATTTGTAGTCCTCTCCGTCACGACAGGAGAGCATTTGTTTTATCCAAGTAGGTTTGACATCAGTTGCACTGCATGTCGAGCTGACCTACTTATATTACATCAAATTGAATCTGGAATTGAGTGCAATATTTTGTTGCAAGCCGGGTTGGGACCTACGGTGACAGGCGGCTTCACCCCGGGGCTTCACCGAGGGCCTCTCTGCTCAATGATCTGCTGTCAGCTTCTTTCCTCTACTGATAGCATGTGGTCTACATTTCCATCATTCAACTACGCCTTCTTCAGCGGATGCCATGATGAAATTTAAACAGCCATTTGTTATGCATAAATTATTGCAAGTGGTCCTTTTCCCTGTGGTACAATCATATATCTTGTCAACACGACAATGAAGCGAAGCTCGCCCATTATATCTGGTTATTCCATACTTTTGAAAAGAGACAAGAAGAAAAAAGGAGAAAGCTGCAGAATATCAATTTTGATTGTTTTCCTCACAGCCAGTGTCGACCATCAGCGAGTGCTGCGTGTCCGTGCACACACCATGCGGCCTGTCACCACCCATGTCAAACTGATTTGATGCCTTTATAACAAGATTAATCAGTGTAGGTAAATTGTGATTAAATGACAGAGGACCAAGTTACAATCACACAACAGAATTATAGGAACAGAACTGAGGCTCGCATTTATAAATTAAGCTGAGCTGGGATATTTTGATACCAATTTGAACCTCTGAATTTACTATTAAATCCACGATGAACCATAATATTCTAAATATCTGTGACCAGCAATTAAGCATAGAGGCACTGAAAACAGCCACAATTTGGTGCCGCAAGGGGACAGAAATTCGTACCAATAACCTTGGTACTAACATACTTAGATCCCGATGACGATTTATATCAATCATTAATTTGTCTCAGAGTAATAAAGCAAACTATATTGTTGTCCCGGAAAAGCAAATTATCAGTAAGGAGAAAAAAATCTGAATTATACGACTCAGAATTTTCTCCTAATTTGGAGACGGATATGCTATTGTACAGCTGGTAAATTACAAGGAAAGCCGACAGAGGGTTGTGTAATTAGATTAAACAAGTTTAAGTACGTTGAATTGTTCCGCATTTCATACTAATATGTTCATTTTCAATCATATATGGAGTTGCAGGAAGGAAGAGGACTTTAAATTACTGTTGATTCTAAAAGCAGAAATCGATTGCTCTCGGGAGAGTAGCAAAATGGGTGGCAAGGTGTTTCCCATATCCGATTTAAGCAAAGGTTGATAGTTCCTCGCAAGGCGTAAAAAACGTCTGTATTATTACCAAGGAATGTAAATTACGGTGGTCTATTATAACCTCAAACCAATGTTATACCAAACGACCGAACATAATTTAAGGACACTGCTTGACGCATGGTTGGCTAACCACTGAGGGTGATCATATAACAGCAGCTTAAATGTATAATCGCAAGGGTCGAAATCAGTGGTTGTCCCGTTGCCCCGGACAACATATTTTTCACAGGACAAGTTTTAGCTGACACAGCTGTTAGATTTCACTGTGATTAAAACTCACTGCAGTCTTTATATTCCATGTCGAAACAGTTTGTTAGCTTGTTTTGTATAGTCATCTTACATTCAAGATTTTATGCACCAAAGTTCAGTGTGAATATTCCTTTTTTAAATTCATACTTTTATCATTGAATTGGCTTCATATTTGCTGTCTTGGCCAGTATCTCATTTAATTTATAATAGTTGTGTTCATTTAATTCTGTCCATATGATCATCATCCTTTAAATAGTCACCTTCATAGTAACAACCAGTACCTAGCGGAAGATCAGTGCTACGTCACTGGTTCCCTGATTAAAAAAAGTGAATGACATGAAGTTTTACTTTCACAGTTCAGTCAGTCTAGCAACGATTAAATACTGTGTAGCAGTACTGAAAAAATGTCATTGAAGTAAAGTATTTTAACAGAACAGAGTTAAAAGTGCGTACACTTCAGATGTTTAATTGACTATGGCATGAACGTCAAAAAGCACACCCTTATAATATTGCCATACAGGTATATATATATAATTATGTTATATATGCGATTTTCGAAAAGCATAGTGGTAACAGTGTACCCAACTGTGGATCCGTGCCACGGGTTTTCGCGTGGAACAAACATAGGGCAAGCTGGACAGTCTTGGGGCAAGTTGAGGAAATGTCCATGTGACCCCTGGGCATCTTTAAAAAAGTTGAATATCTACCTCTGAAAAGTATAAATAGTTTGTATTGTATAAACTAATCTCTATATTTATATTCTAATCAATAAATGGTGGATATAAATAAACGCGACAAACTACTTATATTCTGTGTATTTGAACGCAAAGTCGTAAATCAGATAGAGCTGTGGAGTTTAGCCAGAGGTATTTAAATAAACTTGCCACATTCAACTCGTTCAGTTACGTTGGTAACCTGCCTCAATCTTTTCTTTCTATTTCCTTCCTGGAACAAATGTCACAAAGTGAGCACTACAGAGTCTCTTGATAATACAAAACACTTGCAAAATTCTTAGCAAGCTCCCATCCACAACACCTCTTACCACACATTTAAAGTTTTACCGCTGTACATCTCTATGATAAATGGGAGAAAACCTGAATATGGGACAACCTTTACAGAAACGAGATACCGATTTGACTTTTTTTCTTTTAAACTGTGATAGTAAATCAGATGGCCACATTTTAATGTACTGGCAACATGCACTTAGATCGCCGGGAATTATAGTCCGGTCCATTCGACAATGAAACAGTCCTGCAGAACCTGGCCATATTGGCGTGTAGAGTCAATTTTGAACATGGTGGTTCTTTTTATTTTCCTTTCTCTCTCTCCCATTCCCCCTCTCTCTCTTTCTGGGTGGGGTAGGTATGACTTTGTCCATCGCTCTCACCTGAAACTTTTCAATTTGCTATTAAAAATGTGTAACCTCCCACTCAGAATCAAATTTGTCGGTAAAAATAACCACATGCTAACCCACTGCTAAAATGGCTTCAGTTCAAGCTGCCATACTGTTCGTAAGGCATAACTTCCAAGTGACTATGGGGTTGCCTTTCCCAAGCGAACCCAGAAAGTCTTTAAAACTAGGTTAAAACCTTCTTGTAAGCTTTGTATTTAGCATTATTACTTTTTTGTCCACGTGCCCTGCACGTCGACCTACAGTGACTGCTACTGACCTAGACAGCAAAATGTCTTTGGGTGGAACATACTGTATAAATAAATCGAAATACTGAAAACGGAATGCGCTTTTCAATCAGCAGAAGCACTATCGATAATATGAATTTCCCAATGCTTTCAAGTCTACTCTTCATCTTTTATGCATTTTTTTACTCGATTAAATTGTCGTATGAGCTTTACTTGCTTCTTTATCTGAAAATGTTGAGGTACAACACAGTTCCAATAAATTTCAGTGGCCCAGTGTGTGTTTAATTTTACACAGCCATGCATCGTTATGTTGGTTTCCGACCAAGTAACTATAAGCACATGTTTTCATTAGACGAAGAACCAGACATTGTATATTGTAAACCTCTCAAAAACAGAAGTCCGAGTATTCAATCACCGCAAATGCGATTCTAAATTCTATTATAATGGGGCTGAAATTGAGAGTGCTGATACACATGAATATCTGAGGGTTTGGGTTAACACTTCTAAATTTGACTACCTGCCCGGAAAGACAGATTACCTAGTTGAACAGGAAATTGAGGCCTTATTCCAAAAGTATAAATTCAGTGGACCATTAGTTGGTAAGTTAGCCCACCGATGGCATTCAAAGTTTTTGATACCCAGCTGACGCCTATACTTGAATATGGCTTGGAGGTGTGGTTTAATACGTGGGAATTTTACTGTGCAACAGTGGGAAGATTTCATTTGAAATTCAAAAAGTCTTCTCTAACCGTCCCTACCCAGAAAAATACAGCTGCAATTTATGCTGAGACCGGAAGATTACCACTGTTACTCAGGCATCACATTAAAGCTATAAAGTATTGGCTGAAAGTCTTAGAACTAAATGATGACCACCCTATTAAACAGGCATATTATACCAGTACTATGTCCCCACTCCATTAAACAGGCATATTATACCAGTACTTGGTCACAACCCTATTAAACAGGCATATTATACCAGTACTTGGTCACCACCCTATTAAACAGGCATATTATACCAGTACTTGGTCACCACCCAATTAAACAGGCATATTATACCAGTACTGGGTCATGACTCTGGGAGTCAACACAATTGGTGCACAAAAGTCAGAAATTGACTTAAAGAACTGCGCTGAGTTAATCTTTAGAATGATCAAAAGGTCGCAAAGAGTGACATTTTTATACAAGATATTTAGCAAATGTGGCATATCTCTCTACGAAATAAGTACACACAGACTCGGGAGCAAAATTACGTACCTATACTATATTTAAAATAGTTTTCTACGTGGAGCCTTATCTGTAAGTGATAAACGACCCCCGCTATAGGACTGCTCTTGGTAGACTGAGGCTTAGCTCTCACAATTTACTGTTAGCCATTCAGACAGGCAGACATGCCAAACCTCTAGTGCCTGTAGAAAACAGGATTTGCATAAAGTGCAACGCTAATAGCATTCAAGATGACAGTCACTTCACGTTGATCTGCCCCAAATACTCCAAAGCAAGAGAGCCGCTCCTAGCTTACCTGACAAGGCAAATACCCAACTTGCTACAGCTCCCTATTACGGAAAAGTTCAAGTGTGTCATGCAATTCAACGTACATTCCTTTCTTCGACTTCTTGAGAAATTTGTGTATGACGGATTCAGTAATGTAAATGAGTCAAAGTTTATCCATGACATGATAAGATTGACTATTCCCGGCAGAAATGTGAACAGTGTATATACAAGATGTGACTAATGATTTGTTATTAACTTAGTGTGGTGCTGTGGACTAGGACTGCATATTTACATTTTTGAATTAATGTGGTGCTGCAAAGTATTAAATTATGCATAGTTCCGTGGTGCTGTAAAGTACTGGATTATGATTTGTTTTGTACTGCTGCACAGGACTGGATTAAGATTAGTTGAATGGTGCAGTGAAGTACTGGGTTATGACTGGTTTTGTAGTGTATGTTCATTATAGTATAGGTAGTAATAGGAAATTGTTCAATGTACCATGTAATATGGCGGTGTAGGAAATTAATCAAATTGCTTTGTATATTGTACCATGTCTTTCTGATCACTGATTATTCATGTTATAGTACTACTGACATGTAGGTCTGAACTGATCTGTCTAGTTTATGTCAATAAAATTATCTATCAATATACCGGAAATTTCTGCCAAAGAAATGGCCAACGCGTATTGGGCATACGTATATGGCAAGCCAAAAGGGCCATAACGCATTGGTCTTACGCGTTGCCGAGCCTCCACTACGCGTAGTCGAGCCAACCAATCAGATTTCAGTCTCCACTACGCGTTGCCGAGAATATGTTTTCCACTACGGGTAGTCGAGCTTCGGCTACGCGTAGTGGAGCAACTTATGGCATCTTTTGGCTGAAGAAAAGCAAACCAATCATTTACGTCCTTACAATCATTACTGATGTTAAAACCAGTAATTTCTCAACGCGTAGTCGAACAGGTCTAATACAGTTTACAAGAGCATCAGTGATTGGATAGTTTGGCTACACGCTATGGCAGGCATAGTTTCTCCACTACGCGTCGCCAAGGCTCGGCGACGCGTTCTTGAAGAACATCTTCTCGGCAACGCGTAGTGGAGACTGTAATCTTATTGATTAGCTCGATTACGCGTTGCCGATCCTCGACTACGCGTAGTGGAGACTGTGATCTTATTGGGTGGCTCGACTACGCGTTGCCGAGACTCTACTACGCGTAGTGGAAACTGCAATCTTATTTGTTGGCTCGACTACGCGTAGTAGAGACTGCAATCTGATTGGTTTACTCGACTACGTGTTACGGCCCTATTGTCTTGCCATATACTATGCATCTTGGAACTATTTACCGGATCTCGCCAAATCATATCGAATACAGACAAATAGCAGCTAATTGAAAGATTATATAAATTACAATAATCTCATTACAATATCACATTGGTTAAACTAAACAAAAATAAAAAACAAAAACAAAAAAACATAAAAAACAAAAACAAAAACAAAAAAAGAAAAAAAAACCCCGAGGCATATATCCTTTTGCATGATTGGATTAGAGCCACGGTCAAGGTCGCCGAAAATTTGCGCGAAAATAGTAGTTCCCGGTTGATACTCATGGGAGCAATGTGGGGGAAACAAAATTGAACTCGTTTAAAGATCACACGTCATTCACAGTGATATTTACATGGTTGTTACACTGTTTCAACAAATATTGTGAGTCTTTGTTTCACTGCTGCATAAATTACCATGTAACAGCTGCAGGACTATATGCACTCGTTGCAAGATACTAAAACAGTGCCGCTTCACTCACTGGCAAAAAAACAAAGAATACTATTTTTTTCTGCACTGCTTGAATGAACTATGTTCTCAACCTCTTAATATTAACACAGGCCACGATTTATAACTATGACAATTTGTTTTTAAATCAGGAACTGTGGTTTCCAGGCTTTTCTGATCCCCCCCCCCAACAACAACTATCCCATAGGATAGGTCGGTGGCAAGGTCTAAAGACCCTCCCCCCCCCCAAAAAAAAAACTTCCAAAACAGAACACCCCCCCCCAAAAAAAAAAGAAAGAGAGAGAGAGAGAGAGAGAGAGAGAGAGAGAGAGAGAGAGAGAGAGAGAGAGAGAGAGAGAGAGAGAGAGAGAGAGAGAGAGAGAGAGAGAGAGAGAGAGAGAGAGAGAGAGAGAGAGAGAGAGAGAGAGAGAGAGAGAGAGAGAGAGAGAGAGAGAGAGAGAGAGAGAGAGAGAGAGACCATTCCTACTCTTATAAGTTGAAAATAGGCTTGAATGGTCTTATTATAATGGATATTAACCACATCCAAGCTGAGGACAATAATTTCAAAAGAAGAGTGAGGCTCGAGCTTGAGATTATTGTTTCTGTGGAAGCCCATATATTTGAAAACTACATCTGTACACGTCGATATTAGTTGCCTTTTTTAAAAAGACAGCCAAAGTTATATAACCAACATTTTCCATGCGGACTTTCTTTCTTCATGGCTTACACGGTCCCTTTAAAGTAAAAATTAAAAGAGCTTGTCCTAACACTTCAGAGAAACGGTTTTACATCAGAAAACGGATAGCCCGTACCAACATTGCCATAGAACAATCTAAAATGTGAAGCAAAACAGTCTGTTCCGACACTTCAGGACAACAATTTTAAACCAAAACCAAAACCAAAAACAAAAAAAATAAAAATAATAATAATACTATCTGAAAAAGAAAGTATGTGCGAATACTTCAGGGAAACTGTTTTAAATCAGAAAAAAAAGGCAGTCTGTGCCAACACTTCCGGAGAACTACTCTGTGACTACTAAAATAGTGGTATATCCACCGTGTATTATTTTAAAGAAAATAACAATGGGTATTAATATGATATAGTAGTTGTCATGGTGCAGGAAAGTAACTCATACTGTATTCCATTTGCTCTTCTACTAGTTGCATCCTTATCTAGCTAAGGACAGAAGTATAAATGTGGGTTTTACATTTTCTGTTAAACGGCACGTGACGACCCAGTTAGCAATAGAGGTTGGCTTAATATTGGCCCAAAGTTGGCAAGGATGGCGCAGCACTGGGCCAATGTCGGGTAAACTTTTATTGCTAGCTGGGAAGTTGCCACAGGACTACATGCTAGCACACAGCGAAAAGCAAGACAATACTTTGGTGCTAAAGAATAGGTGAATCTCGCTCACTGAATAATTGTCAAACATCATGCCTAACATCAATTGGCATTGATATTACTGTATTACAACACATGTGCATTAATGCTGACATGTGGTTATTATTTAAAGAACGGAAGGCATAGGACCTCGTAGCGTTCACAGACCGTCCATCTATCTTATATAGGCACTTTGCCAAACACGGCCATCCCTTCAGCATAACACCACGATATTTACGAGGCTTGCACGCAAAGCACGGCCAATGACTTATGTCCACAGCAAGACGCGATATTTCCTGACTATGATGGATATAGGCCTCTCTACAAGCTACCATCGTATATTATGCCTCAGCCACGGTCCCTCAGCACCCGACGTGCTTTATATTATAAATAAGTCTGGCGGATTTGCACACTAATTCTATAGAAAAGTGAAAGCTTTCTCATTGGATCATGTTCATTGCTTATATGGTAATATAATACTTCCTTTAAATCTGAGATGACCAAGCTGCTTAATTAGAGATGACATTTCCTAATATATTTATGCATTAAATAACCGTGTTCTTGCTTTCTCCACCGACCCCTGAGCCCCCATCTTCTCAAAAGAAAGTTCCATTTACATAGAAAAGCCATAATTGAATTGTATTTATACTTTATGCATATCGAAATCTTGTAATTACCGTGATAAAACAGCTTGCGCAGAGAAATGTTATTACTGGTATTCAATCAGACAACCTCATGAATGCTGGATTTTTGTTTATTCATTTTATCCCCAGCTGTATTCTGTATTTGTATGCACCATTCTGAACACCATGTCTATATCTCATGGGTGGTTTATCAAGGTTTCTGCCAAATAGCAGCTTGAAACTATTGTTATACGCTGAACTTCAAGTGAGACGCTTGTCACTTGTCCATATTTTTCTTCTGCATGATTATGTGCCTCAGTCCATGCAAGCATCTGTGAAGATGAATGCACCTGAAATAAAATCCTTACAAGAGACGTTATTAGCGCAGCAATATAAGAAGCGATGGACACTTATTCAATTGCAAACAAAACTAATTACCTCATCTTTCATATACGGTCGACCATATTGGTTGCTAGGTCTACCGTTGCGAGGCTTTCCGAGTGATTTCACGGGGGAGTTCCAAACAAATGCTTACACAAATGAGTTAATCTGGAGGTACACACCATAAGGTTCCAACAAATTTGATAACTCACACTCCTCTGCCAAATAAGAACAACGCATAACACTTCTCATTGTGGATGATATTGTTAGCTCCAATGTACATTCAGATGATCAGGGAACTTACGCAATCTCAACTGTAGCATTTCCGGTTCAATATGGGCTATTTCTTTGAATCAAATGTCTATATTGGAACACATCTGGCGTTAATTATCCACAAGCGGCACTTATGAATATAATATTATGGATTTAGCTTCAAGCACAAACGCAAACTATCCATCAGGTTTTGCTAATGAGTTGAGCACTTAACTAACAACGAGCGGTCACAAGCAGCAACTTGTGGTATTTTAAGCGCATGCAAACCGATTTTATATCTGGAAAAGTAGTAAACTCCATTCATCAGATATTCCGTGTGAAATTAAGACAGGTCAAAAAAATTTTTAAAAAAGGAAAGAAAAGAAATACGGTTCTTTATTCATACTTACATAATATTGTAAATACTCAGAACTTGAAAACAATATTAGAAAAAAAAAACGTGAAACAGTAAGCAGAATAACCAAGGCTGTATCAAACGGGTCGGCCAATAGTACTCTGTCCATTTTTTCTTTTTATTCTCTCTGTCCCCTTTTTCTTTGTTTTTGTCAGTATCTTTTAACAATATTCCTTTCACGACAGCTTGATATTTTGCATAAAATATATGGTACAGAGTTACATGATGCGGCGTTTGGGGGTTTTCACGAAAGGATAAATGCTTTTTGAACGTTTTGTTTCTCCTATTCTTGACGACAGATTAACAAACGAGCATTTCGTATTGTGTTTGAACATTTTTAGATCAAAGACTGAGTCAGTCTTTGGCCTCTTCCAGAACGTCAACCAAATGGAGTTCTGAACAAAGAACTCGAAAATTCACCTGGCTGTCTTTAAAAATTGATTTTTCTCATTTAAGATCAAAGGAAACGTATACCCGTCTATGCCCAGAGCCAAAGTATCCAGAAGGCCTTTCAAATTACATTTATATTGACCATATGTGCATCTTGCAGACGATACAAGTATTTCTAATATTTTGCATTTCCTTACAAAAACGTACAACACCAAAGATATTTATACCCTGTCGTTTATTACATGATTTTTGTTCAGCGTAGTCTAGTATTTAACATGATTTATCTTGTCTAATGTAAATAGAAACGTAAGAAACTCAAATCTGTGAGCCTAAGTACCTTTTGAACACCATCAAGTCCGATATGCAAAGAGCAAAGTCTTATTCCGCACCACTCACTGAAACACTGTATAGCTCTAAATCATTATCCCAAACTATTTAATACCATCTCTATTGGTGACCTTGTGTCTCTGATTTACGATTGTAAACTACTTTATTAAAGTTGTGTGTAAAATTACCACGTCGGGAAAGTCAATTATGGATCTACGTATATCTACAAAAGTTTTAACAATGCACAAAGTACCACCTCTGTTCCCCAAGGGTGCCATTTTGAAATCACCGGTCTTGCCAGCTGAACATATGATGCACCTCCGTGTCACAACTACATAGTATCAACAAATCTCTCGCTTCCTGGTTGTGAGGATATGGCCATCACAGTGGTTTTATGTAATGCCACAAATATATGCATGTATTATAGTCCTTACAAACACAGAGAGTAAATTTCCCGGCATTCAGTTCCCTTCAATATAAGCCAACATACCAGTTTCCATCAATTGCAACCCTCTATATCGCTACATTTTCTGACAATGATACAGCAAACAGTATCTCAGTGGTAATTCCTACAGATACAGCACATAAGAAGACTTTATAATTAAGTGGACCATCAAAAGTGTCGCATGGAAGCTAAAATTTATTCCGATATCCAGGCAGCTTAGTTGTAACCATTAGTTTGGCCACTTTCTTGCAGATTTGATTATTGGATATTTATTACATTAATTTTTCTTCTAATTTGGATTTTTCGAGCATTATCCGGGGCCTAGAGTAGGCAAAGTAAGATCAATATATCTGGTACTGTGCGACTTAAAAATAGTCATCCTGACAATATGGACAGGTTTACCTTAACATTAGTACCCTTCATTTATCCACATTCCGCACATGACAAGGGGGTGGGGGGTGGGTGCTGTTATAGACAGTTTATTACAAAAGTCCACCATATGAAGCCAACCCCATTTTAGTAAAAATCAATTTAATGTGTTTAGCAGCCGCGATGACTTTGTTTTGTGTGTGTTAAAGATACATGACTCAGAATTAGACCGGAAAAGCAGATATCCCACATTTTAAGGCTCTCGCCATAAATTATATATCAGTACATCTTTAGGAAATTGAAATATACGTTCCTTCTTAATCATGAAGTTGGGTACATTATACCTTGTGGCACAATAAAACTGCAAGCACTGCATTTTAGAATGAAAAGGGATTCTGTAAGACACGTATGATAGTTTATACAGTTTTCTCACACAAATCAAACATCTCACTATCTCTGATGTTGTGGTCAAGCAGCAAAACGGAACATTAACACCCATTAACTTGACACACTGTGTACGATTTTGCTATGTGTATGATCCTGCTGCATTTGCAAATAGCGAAAAGTGACAGCGCTTATAAGGCTTACGCAAAGCAAAAGTAACACATGTGAGGAAAAATTCACGAGCATTTTAATGTTTCTTCAACAACGATCCAATAAGACAGCAAAGATTTATTATTATTTTGACTGTGATACGCTCTGCTGATGACGATGGCAATGTGTTGAAAGAGATACTGTTAGTCATCAGTCACCTGAACTCAGAGGCTGTCCCCCCCAAAAGGGAATATATATATATATATATCCAACGAGCATAGCCCAAGAGAAACTAGCAAGTAGATGCACTTTGATGCATTAACCCTTCCAATACCAACTGCAACTGAGTAAGCTACCGTTACTTAGGACGAACGGCTCTCAATTATGATATGAATGCTAGATTCATATTTCTTGTAAAAAAACCCTTCGTTCAAACAACAGTATACCTATAGTTCCACAGAGTATAATTGTCCAGGTCAACAGCTTTCTTCGACACACTTTGCGTGCATTATGCCTAAGCACGCCGAGGAAAGCTGGTAACTGAGTCCCAAACTCGGCAGCGAAAGAGTAACAACCATATGCCTAAGTGGCGTTTGAATGCGCGCAGTTCTCGGAGCATGGGCGATCTGTGACATCCAGGAAGCGGGTAACGCGCAACAACATGTGCCTCTTAATGGCAAAGATGTTAAATTCAGGATGAAAGGAAGACCTACCTCTCATCTAAGTCTTTTGATCCTTAAAAAATGTTTACAGACGACCTGTGGTTCACTTCAGTCCTTTAAACACGTTGTGAGACTACCTTGTACTTGTGTTGGCTTTAATTGGCCTGTACCTTTGCATCACACAAAACGAACAGGCAACATGGCTAAGTGAAACCGAAAGCCATAATAAGACCCAACTGGCAAGAGCAGAGAGTTATTCCCTCAACAACACTCTATGTTTGTTACCTTCATCTCGCTGAGGGCTAATAACACTTTTTTTTCTCGGAAAACAAACCCATGAAAATGCACCGACAAAAATAAAAGCATGTCAACACATATCTGTCGCTCCAAGCCAGTGTATGAAATACGATCATATACATGACGGACACCATAAAAGTTTTGGTTGTACTGCAATGTAGGTTCTCATTTTAAGTTTACGAACGAATTTTTTTTGTCTTTGACTCATTCAGTTTCTTTATAGTGCGATTTAGGTTGATCTAGTTCATGCTTTAGCATAGTAAATGTTCATGTATCACGCTAAAAACTTGGATAGCACACTTGAAGTTAAAAATTCACATCCTTATAAGATCATCAGGCACCAGGATCTCAATCATATCCCTCGAAATAATAATGAATGAATGAGAACAAACCACATACAGACACACACGAACACCTGCTTCCCCTACTGTAAACCACCCTGATGAAACAAAATCAGTAAATTAGTGAAGCATGCTCAATAAAGTTTTTGCTAAAGCGCCAGGTCAGAAGATACCACTTATTCGCACTTCAAGTAGAAATACACAATGTTCAAGCTTTCGAAAGAACTGCCTCTGGATGAATATTTAACTTTCTGAATGTGTTGCCTTTAATCTGATGCATTGGTGGTGCTCGCGGCCAAGCATTTCTCATAGCATTGTTTTCCGTTGCCTACAAAGAGAAATGGCGGATTGTTTCCTAAAACCATTTCTTCCTGTCTTCACGTTATAGTTGTTTAACTTCTCACTAAGTTTTTTTTCCTTTTTTTAAAGCTAATATAATGAAGCTTAGGGCTTAGTATTTTTCCCAATGTTTTTTCATTTCACATTTCACTTTTTAAACACAATGGGCTATATGCAGAAACAGGAAATATATTATGTTAGAGTAGAGGACTACGACTACCCCATGTGGCCACCCCATTCTTTAGTATGCCATTGATCCTTAGTACGGAGTACTAAGTGCATGGCTTTGACATGGTACTCAGCTTTATTACAGGGCACTAGATCCTGACATGATCCGTAGGGGGTACTAAATGCCTGATCCCGATATTTGCTTGACTCTCACTGACCTTTCTTTTGCATACGACTCTCCGTAACCTTTCTGTTGAAGCTTTATGCGACATACATATGCGAGTACATTTTTACAGATGCAAATTGTTGTACCTTTCTGCCCTCACCGTTGCAATTATGACCAGAAAGCATAGACTTACCTCCGGATATTCAGCAGTATCTATATCAGACGTTTGTAAGCCAAGAGGTACACATTCTTCCATGTGTCCTGACTTTTCTATATCCGAATAAGGTGGAGGATCTAAAACTTTACCCCATATTTGTGACTCGGTATCCGCTCCTTCTAATTCCTTGCGCCGTATAATATCCACTTCCCTATGTGCGATGCGTACTAGATTCCCCGAAATATACCTCCGTGCATGATTATTCCTGTGATGGCGTCGCCCGCAAACTGTTAAAATAACTACAAGTAATATAAGCATAATTCCTAGCGTACCTGATAAGACAAGAATGACAATAAGATTGTTTGCTGATGTTATGGGTGGATCTGTGTTTTGGACTGGTGGGCTTCCATTTACTTCAATGACATAGATAGACACGTTTGCAATACTACTGTAGTAAGGGCTCTTTATGTCTGTGGCGAATACGACTACTTGATACACGGTTTTGTTTTCCTTATACAGGACTGCTTTTGTAGTGATAACTCCAGTTTTCTGATTTATGGCGAATACATCTTTGGTTGTGTCATCCTCTGCAAGGCTGAAGTGGAACTTATTATATTCATCGGAGTCAGGATCAGTTGCATACACTTTGCCAACTTCAGTGCCAGGTGGTTTTTGTTCCACAACGTGGAAGCCATAATTTGACTGTGAAAACCGTGGTTTCTCATCATTGTCATCTGTGATTGTCAGCAGAAGAGTGGCCGTGGATGTTTGAGGTGGAGATCCCTTGTCGCGCGCTTTGATAGTTACTTCAACACTCTGTCTGACCTCTCTGTCAAACTCTGTTATAGCAACGATAACCCCTGTATCGGGATGTATTTTTAGGATGGGCTTTGACTTTTGGTTCAAACTATACTGAACTCGTCCATTCTTGCCCAGATCTTTATCTGTTGTATTTACTTGTAATATTGTAGTTCCTATTCTGTTGTTTTCCTTCAATGTAGCAAAATATCGTTGCTGTGAAAAGGCCGGTGCATGGTCGTTTTTGTCCATCACCGTTACGGAAATATAGACAGTACTTGACAGAGGAGGCCGACCAAAATCTCTGCAATAGATTGCCAAAGAATAACGTGACTTCGCTTCTCGGTCCAAAATGGCAGCCGTAACTATTTTATACTCAGAACCGTATAAATGCTGTAGATGGAAATTCGTGTCACTCAAAGAGCATGAGAACTTTGCATTATTCCCACCATCAAGATCTTCGACGGAAATATGTGCAACAAAAGTCTCTGATTTAGAGTTTTCTTGTATTTGAATCTGGCCGTTTCTAGGCACTGCATTGATGGTAATTTTAGGTGCATGGTCGTTGATATCTAAAACATGGATTTTCACTTCCGTACCAGCAGGAATGGAGTCAGGTCCCATATCGCGCGCTACAGCAGTCAGACTGTACAAAGGTTTACTCTGGTAATCTAATTTCTGCTTCAGGTAGATCAAGCCTGTGTTTTCATCAATACCAAACCGGTGGCCATACTGCATGCGTGTGTCAGGTGAGAGGGCATAAGCCACCTGTCCATTTAGACCTTGGTCCGGGTCACTGGCTCGTATTGCCACGACTTTGGAGTGTATCGTTGCATTTTCGTAAATTCGGACCTCGTAAGTCTTGTTCGAAAACTTGGGAATATTGTCATTAACATCGCTTACTGTAATATGAACAATGACGGAGCCAGATCGTTGAGGCAGCCCGCCATCATAGGCAACAATCCTTAATTGGTGGTATTCCTCTTTTTCTCTATCGAGGGGTGTATCCAACAGAAGTTTGATTCCCTGCACTTTACTTTCTGGTCCTACTCCTATCCTAAAATTCGAAGAGCTAGACACAAGTTTATATTCCCGTATTCCATTTTGTCCGCTGTCCTTATCTCGGGCTGCAGACAGCACAGACACTACCCCTGGACTCCTGCTCTCCGGTATTGTCAGCCGCACCTTGTCTTTTGGAAACGCGGGCCAGTTATCATTGATATCTAAGATGTGTACCTTAATACGAATGATTTGAAAGTACCTGTCCGGGCGAACAGCAACATCTGCCCGAAGAACACATTCTACTTGTTGCAAACACAAAACATCTCTGTCAATTCTTTTTGACGTACGCAGTATTCCACCAGACTGAGATATTGTAAAATATCTAGACGCGGACAAAAAGCTGAACTGAAGATTGTTGAGCACAGTTCGTTCATACTTCATGTCAAGCCCGGACTCTGTGAAGACGTCTCCTAGCTTTGTCCCTATCGGTAATTCCTCGGCAATGCGGTATTCCAAGGGTTTCTGGCACATGCAAGGTAGCAGACCGAAAGTGCAGAATATTACAACAAAAAATATAATACTCACTGAGCGCATCTTCTACACTATAATGTTTTCATAAAGCCACTAAACCATCTTGGGGCTTTCCTTGCTGCGAGGCCGCTCGTACAGCGAGGATGCGCCCTCTCCTCTGCTTCGTGCACAAACCCGTACGCTCAAAAGCCTGTAATGTAGTTTCCTCACAGCCTAACTGGAAAGATCTCCATGGTGACTCGATATTTACTTCCGTTTTGACAATCCATTTGGGAGCATCCGAGAAAGAGAGCATTATTTGAGTCACAGATCATGCAAAAGTGTATGCAGCTAGAATTGTTGTCAACTAGCTGATTCCTTCTTTGGTCCGAGGTGAGGACAGTGATGGTGGTATAGTGAAAGCAGTCTAGCTGCAAAGATCCAATCAGATCGCGTGGTGTGCATACGAACATAGAGTGTGCTGTGCGTCCCTTGGTGGATGCTGAGACGTACTTCCTGAGCCTGCGGCTACCTGCTTTGATGAAGTACCTATCCCAGGAACTACTCGTCCATTTGACGGCCAACCAAATCTACATTGCTAAAATAATTCACGTACCATATGGGTGGGTATAGCTTATGATAAAAGTTACCGGTGTCACTGCAGCCGTCAAGGCGAGAGAGACGAATGGTGCCACTGCCAGGACCCCATGGATTTCAAGACCTCATGCCGCAATACGACATTTTGCAGGCGTTGAGTACCTTTGCGTGCGAAATAATATGTATTTATGGTTGCCGTCCCCGCCTGTCCCCTGTGTATCTACTGATATTTTTCTTGCATCGTACTTTCTGTAGCTGCCAATCGCATTTCTGATAGGATCGAACTTCGCATGTATTCCGATTTCCTTCACACTAGAATTCAGCAACTCCCATGCCTGTGGAAATTATGGACTTGCTTAGGATGAATGCATCAAAGTAAGGGGGTGATACATTTCCCTCACTGTGTCTAACTCAATGCACCTTTGTGTGGCGCAAAAAAGAAGTAGCAATATATAATGTACATTATACCGATGACAAGCCATACTGAAGGAAAAGAAACCACCTTATTAGTTTTATCTGCTAGTACAAAGCACCGCGTTTTGGGAGGAAAGGGGCAAACACGAATAATAAAGCTAATTTTTCCTCCTGTGATCCAGTCCCTACAGGAACAAAATGTTTTAAATAGAGAGCTCTTTTCTATCAATCACGATGCATTGCCATTCCTTCTAATTGTTCCAATTACCAATAGCAAATTGCAATATTATATTAGACGTTATAGCGTTCACTGGGACCCAAGACATCAAGCGGCATTGTCACAATTTATTAGGTGGTTCAACAGTATTGACTGCCTGCTGCCCATGTGGATTGCTCTGTATCCTTGTTATGGATAACATATTTTAACAGCACCATTCCCATTCCTTCCCATCCAAAACTGGGGTAGTAATTTCGGCAATATTGTCTTGACCTTACCACTTCTTGCAGGGCCGCTAGCTGGACTACAATTGATTGAGACAACTGTGGTTCATTGACGAAAACAAAACTGTCTCCTCGGCTTGTAACTTCGTTGCTTGGATCTCACCTTTGGCACCGGCCAGTCTATTGGGGTGACAGAAACGTTCTGCTTGCTCCTTTATCATGACAGACCAGCACCTCTATGCACTGGCTGTTCACCAGTTACCAAATGTACACATTTCTTCCTATGTGAAGCCTCCGTCGGGTCAGGTAAGATTAATTGTACAAATCATGAGACGGGAGGATGTCCATGTTTTGTTCGCTTATTTCGTAAGCCCGCTGTACGACGTCAAACGTCAGCGCGGTGCTCCGTGCTACGAATTCACTGATACCTCAGGGACAAATTGGACAAAGCAAACTGGCTTCAGTCCCAGTTATCATGTGTCTTATGAAGATAGAGTGGCTCTGGCTTCAGTATGGGACCACTCTGGCGAGTCCTAGACACCACGATGGTGGTCCCTTTAGGAAACAGGAACCAGTGATAGCACCCCTTCTATTCACAGAAAGCCATGGCAGAAAATCCTTCATTGCGCAGGAAGTCGGCATGACGGTCCCTCCAGTAAATGTACACGTCGCCATAATTGGTTTTCTTCCACAATCTATTCCATATTCTCAGAACAGACATTTTTATCGGTAATATTATCGAACAAGTTTGATATTCGTGATAAACGCATTGGTATTTACATATTTCAACACACAGGTCATATAATGACGCAAACTTTGGTTCTCCGAAATTACTCCAAACGTCCTTAAATGTGTAAGTTTGGCATCGTTGTGGTATGGTTAGGACAATTCTATGTATTTCATGTCGGCTCAAACCTGATAGCAAGTTCTTAGATGGTACTTTGCAGTGATAACTAGTCCTTTAACGACAGAATCACATGTCAAACATCCATTTATAACAAAATGCAATGCAATTGTATCTTCTACAATCACGCCCATCATTGTGTGATGGCAAAGGATGTATAAGAATCGAACAGGAAGGTCATTACGCAGCTACAGCACTTGTGTATTGTCACAGAAGGTAGTTAACACGCACATGACTACTTTTACGATGGGTCAATATCGTTGGGTACAGACTTGAAACTTCATCTATTGCAGTCATAAGGTATGATCTGGGCGTCACCTGGCGTTGGCATTAGCTCAGCAGAAAACGTGTGCGCTTGCTATCATTTTCAACAATATTGGCATATAACAATCGTTTGGTTCCAGGCTTCTGTTTTTTCCTCATACATTACCTAGTCGTGATGTTTGTGACTGTTTTTGCATGTTATTGGATGTTGTGATCAGTCCTTAGCCTGGGCAACTGCATCATGATGTCCCATCAACAATATAGCTTTACATTCGTCGTTTGATAGGTGTTAAACGCGTTGGGCATCCAGTGCCTTCAATGTTTAAATTCACCACAGCTGCATTGATGGGACTTCCATACTTTTATTTCGTTGATGCAGACGTGACCTGATCATGACTGTTTTCAGCCTTGTAAAGAGCGCTAAATGATAAAAAAGACGACTCTTGGTGTTGCTGATAAATTCGCATTTGTAACTCAGTTTGCATCGTTCTTACACATACTTTGATCTATCATCCACACTCGATCGTTAAGGTAAATGTTTAATACTCTGTCCTATTGTCAGTGAAATAGGTACTACAGCCACCACCTCACACACCCATTTGAATATTAACAAATGGCAAAAGTCAATCATTTTGTTTTTAAATCGAGAACCAGGGGTAAGATTAATCAGATTTTCGATTTTGATAAAGAAAGAACTCATTATCTAGGTTTGAAATGGACCATCCATTTTTTTTTTCAATTTCCATAATTATTGGTCATTCATTTAATATCAAGATTTTACAATGTAGAATATGTTAATTACCTTGCGCGTTTAAAAGCGTATCTTATGAAGCAGACATAATGACTAAACTAAAGACAAATAATTTGTGTCTTAAAGAGACGCAATGATTGAATTTAAAATAAAGTGTCTATTTAAAATGAACATGATGAACATAATTGCGGGCAGATCCGTTATATGCAGGGTTGCCTTTTGCTGTAGGGTGTAGGGTTTTTACTCGGGTCGATTGCTGCTGAGCTGTGGTTTGCAAATGGAGCCCCCTTCCTGTTTTCATGAGTTGAACCTAGGCTCCGGAAGCCGGTGAAGGAGTGATCGATAAACTTGATTCAGCTAACTACTATATAATCGATAGATGTTGTGCCCAGAATTTTACAGGAACATTTGCAGGCGGCCGAGTCAAAGGCATCCCTTCAGTGACATGATATCTTTGAAATGAGAGAAACGCTTTGAAGTTTCTCGCTGCACTTCCCCCACCCCCTGAGCAGCGGGAGACAAAGTATATCAGTTACTTTAGGTTTACTTGCAAAGAGTGATCTGTCAGGGGCGAACTGACCTCAATCCTGTATCAAAGCTTTCCGCAGCTTGACGGATGACACCGATTCAGAGTTAGACTGCCTTTCTACACAGAATGTGACTTTGACCCAGCCCCTTCACCGCGGGGCCTGGTGCATAGATGGCACGCAACCCACACGGAAAGACACATTATGCACGTAATATACAGGACTAAATTATGGCTTCACGCATGAAAAATTAGTCTTCCCGGAACACACACACATACACATATGTACATACTGTACCTTCCCGGAACACACACACATACACATATGTACATACTGTACGAACAAGAAGTTTATTTCACAGGTGCATCTGTGATTGCGTTGTGCTGGTGTACAATTGCAAAGAACCATTTTGCATGAACTAAGGGCAACGCTTGAGGCCATTGGCAAAAGTTGAGAGGTTACCGAGTTCTAGGCTGCTTCACTGAGTGATCGGAAATTAGGTGCTATCTCCGAATGTACCAGTTATTGCCAGCAGTTTATCTAGTTTACGCACAATTTCCCGTGTAGAGATGAAAATGAAACGTCTCTGGCACATATTGTATGAAGATGCTGGCCAACAGAATGAACAGTTTTAATCACAAATAGCGTTGTGATCGAACTCTAAGTGCCCTAACAAAGAGATATGGCATTTTTGGGATGGATAATCGTTAACAGAATAGACGCTAGGCTCCATTGTAACCGTCATCCAAACGTGTCCTCCACAGCCACCACTATTGAACACTGCAGTGCTATTTATTTGCTTGAAACCAACTTGTCTTGCCAAGGCAGTGTGGCATTTTGTAAGGAATTTTGAGTACCCAGAACTGTTTAATTGACGAATTTTTCCACCAACCAGCCAGTTTTACTAAAAAGTACAGAAACGCAGTTTGAATCAGAGTATAATTCACACGCTGTCAGGCTACACTGCCTCATGTGAGTAGGCGATAAAGCGACGATTCTCTTTTGGGGGAAAAGATTGATCGCCATAACGGGATATAAATCTGAAACGCTCAAACTGCCCTCTGTCATATCGGTTTTCTGCTCAACTGTCCTTTCCGCGCCAATGGTTTGCAGACTTGTATTGAGTTTGATCAACACTTATAAAACCTTGCTTATTCCTAAGTGTGACCTTGTCGTGTTGTCCGCATAAAGGTTCCGAAGAAAGACTCGCGGAGCAGAAATGCTGGCCGCATTGATCTGTCCAGGGAACGCCACAACATACAGCATAACGCCACCTCTTGCCATGTGGCCTAATAGAATTTCTAGGACTTCTGTTTTATGTACACAGCCGGAAACACAGTGGCATTCACGCTGTTGGCCTTGCGCTTGGTTTCCCTGCACTGCGCCTGTTTAAGGTCTGTTCCAAATAGTACTGAAAGACTACATCTTCGATCCATGGAAATAGGTAAATTTGATTTATCTGCACCTACTTAATCATTTTATCCAGTGACACGTGTGTGTTTCTGTTTAATTTCCCAGCAGATTTCTTCCCTGTAGAGATCATTAATATCTAACATATATATTAGCCATGTCTAAGGTCATGCTTCTCCATCGAGCTGACAGTGAAATGAGATCATAGTATTTATGACAACAGACCCAGTGCAATTTATATTATTTAACCTCAACTGAAATAGGATTTAGTATATTTTCCTATAAAATCACGGTGGCTGGGTAATGCCTACTTTCGTGACATTGTGGCATATTAGGGTTTGAACAGACTTTGGCACAAGGAAGCACATGTATCTGTCCCGGCGGAATATCATATATCTTAATACGAAAGAAATTTTCAACCATATCAAGTCAAAGCCAAATTGGGAATCCCTAAATTTATTAAGTACTATCTCAAACCCTAGCCTTTCTGACGACCTAACTGAATAGCATTTCGGATAAATTGCATTATGGTTAAGTCCGGAGGGATGCAACAAAAGTATATCTGATGCAACTATGCCACGCATTCACAGAACAAGTCAATTCCGTGTCAACAGAAGGCAAAACTCTACAAAATTCACCCAACACATACGAATCCGAAGAAATCGAAATAAACTTAAGTCCCCAAAGATAAAAAGAGACATGAAAGTTACAAAATATTTGATCTTGTATTGCCTGGCTGTTCATGTTACTAGCACATTCTACTTTGTATCTTTTGCGATCTTGTCCCACGGCCTTGCAAGTCATGTTCCTTTCTCCACAATAGTGAGTCATCACACACACACACACACACACACACACACACACACACACACACACACACGCACGCACGCACGCACGCATGCACAGGCACGCGTGCGTTACACAAGAATTGTACCTGTCCGTGTGTGTACAACAAGCAAACAAACAAGCAATCAAAGAAACAAAAATTTAACTACAATAATTTGATTTGCTCGTCAGCAAATCAGTCTGTATGCCTAGAAAACCTTTACAGATTGGCTATTCAGTACTTATTCAACTCCTACAACAATATTTTGTTTCATGCGGCTATGTCAAAAACCTATAAATTGAAGTTGGAAAGGCACCTCAACCTATTATAATTTTGAAACCACTCAAGATTAAGATTTTGAGTATATGCCTAATTTCCATAAACCTAATAGGATACATTAAAATGATGTAACTTTGGTTTATGTTTAATTGGATGGGCTATGATGTCATAAAGCTATCAATGGGAGTTGGAATGGTATTCAAAGAATTTAAATTTGTGTATTCAACTAATTTGCAAAAATCAAAGTGCCCACAACTTTGGTTCATAATTTATTGATTGCGGCTATGTCACAAACTTATAAATTGAAGTTGGATTGTCACCTCTATTTATAATAGTTTTGAAGATATTCAACTTTTAAATGTTTTAAGTGGTACTAATTAGCATAATTTAAAATGCTACAGTTTTTGTTCACTGTCCATTATATTGGCAGGTAGCACACACCTGTATGTATTACTTTTAATTTGTGACCATCTGTAATAGACTTGAAGATATGGGGCTGTTGAAATTTTAATTGTCCTTAATTTGCATAATTTTTAACATCATGACTGTTCATGACTGTTCCAAACAACCTGCACAACTTCACTACCAGGCCTATCACTTTGCCAAGTTTGGTACTTTTCGGACCAACAGTGTCCGAGAAAAAAATGGATGCGGCTATGTACCAAACCTACACATTGAAGTTAGAATGACACCTCTATCTATAATAGTTTGGAAGTTATTCAAAGATTCAAATTTGTGTATTCACCTAATTTTTATAAATTAAAATGCTAAAAATCTGGTTCATGATTCATTGGATGCTGCTATGTCACAAGTCTATAAATTGAAGTTGGATTGGCACCTCTTTTTATTCTAGTTCTGGATATATTCAACTTTTAAATGTTCCAAGTGCTCCTAATTAGCACAATTTAAAATGCTACAGTTTTTGTTCACTGTCCATTGGATTGGCAGGTGTCACGAACATGTATGTACTACTTTAAATTTCGTGTCTATCTGTAAAAGGTTGGAAGATGTGGATCTTTTAAAATTTCCACTGTCCCTAATTTGCATATTTTTTCCCCGTAATTTTTGTGAAATTTTTGTAGTATTGGAAGGAAATTCTGTTAGCACAAAGTAAAATGCCCAACTTTAAAAAAAGTGTGAACCCATATCTTTTACATGGATTGCGAAACAGGCCAAGCCTATTAATCACTCTCCATGGCACAGATGTTGGCGCACACTTTCTTACCCGGTTGTTTGGTGGAGGAAGCCGAAGGACTCGGAGAAAACCATCGTTCACAGCCAGAGTGGTAGGAACTTTCCACTTGCATCCTTAGCCGTGAATCGAACCCGAGCCGAACTTTGTTTGCATGCTATAGGATTTTGCTTTAGCAATAGGCCTACATGTTAAGCTTGGAACGGCAACTCTATCCAAAAAAAAAATAATAATAATAATAAATAAAATAAAATAAAAAAAACAAAAAATAAAATAAAAAAATTTAAAAAAAATAAAAAAATAAAAAAAATGCTGGTATTTGTATGTGTGGGGGGAGGGGGTGGCGCTATATACGAACGGCTTTACTGCATCCCTTTATGTACTCAAAATACAGAGAACAGTTTCTGCTAGATAAAATGTCTCTCACGATGCCTCATACCTTAATAATGACCCAAATATACCAAAGCTTCATATCGGGCTGCGTTAACCGGTTGTCGCAAAAGGTGTTTTGTCAAGTTTCTTTCTGCAGATTTAGCCCACACAGCTGTATAACACAATCGACAAGTACGATGCCAGGGAGTTGTCCTCTATTTTTGCAGACTGGGATTTTTTGTGCGATGGCACTCAAAGTTAAGCTTTGATTTTCCTGCCGTTTCATAAGTCCATTTAACACCAACTAAGTTTGGACCCTGGGCTCCTGTCTCGTATATTAAACTGCTACATATTTTATGCTTTTGAGAACTTTGGCAGCTCATAATGCTGTACTACCACGTAAGCTGGTTCCCAAAAGGTGGATGAAAAGAACAGGAGCTGAGAGGAAATTGCTAAATAAATGAATGGATTTTTACAGCTGGTTGCAGATTTACCTGAAGCTGTCACACAAATATCTTGGGCTCTGTAACTCGACACTTGCCCATATGGCGTGCGAGATTTGACGCTCTCCTGGAACAGGTCAGAGCCCGAGGTCGAATATTGACGCTCTAAACAAAACAAGCCTCCTGGGTGTCTATTAGGCATGGGAAGTGCATCCTTAAGGGACAATTATGTCATAGAGTCATGTCAAGTGACATCTTTACCTGGATAAAGCCTTTGATACCTGGATAATTAATTACATGTTCTATGCTCCAGTGTGTGCCAACAATTCGCCCTTAGACGTTAAGTCTGTTAACTGTTTGCTAAGCTATGTTTAGAGAAGTTCGAACTTGCAAAACAAAGTCTGGATGAAACATTGCCATTAATTAATCATGTGAAAGAAACCGTTACGTCGGGCCTCAAGTAAGCTGTAACATTATCAATTCTTAGTATATATCTGCAAAACACACCAAAACAAATACACAAAAATGGATATATTAACTCTATTTTTGGACGGGAAATGGCAAACCACAGGACTATTTGTGTGAGTGCAGCTACGCCAGAATCAAGACTGCTGATTTTCTCGGGGCCTTTTATCTCAAATCTCGAATCCCGCCAAGGGTCTTCTCTTATGAATGCGAGTCTTTACTCATGGAATTACTGCTCAAAGAAGCATCTATGTCGGTCTGAAGTAATTACAAGTGGAAAAAATCATATCCTACTTCAAAAATGCCCAGCTGATTGGTGAATATAAAATTGGGAACCCATACGTCTGTTAATGCCACTGTAACGCATACAGCTTGTATCTTACCATAGCGAAGGCCCCTGGCAGTCAGTAAAACCATACCTTCAAGTTTATCACAAAATGTGCCGATGTACCGGTGATATGGACCGCTGTCCACGGTCTTCTGACTTATTCTTGAAATCTCACAACGAATGAAACAGAGACAGACAGACAGACACACACACACACACACACACACACACACAATGAACTAAATTGTATGCATCTGTGATCTAGATATTACATGATTTTACACATGTATTTCAAATTTTTCCAGGGGCACACCACAGATTCCCCCGGATGGGAGGGGTACACCCCCGACGTCACCCGTAGCGACGCAAGGGTCTGTAGGAAAGTGTGACTTTGATTGTCTACTTTGTACATAATGTAAGCTAATTCCGTCTAACAAATAAAGCTCCACTGGGAAATAATGAAAATATTTCCTGAGAAAACATGCTGATGTTCTCGGCCAGATGAGATTTATATTAGGCGGCCAGGTCAGTCTTTGTTCTCCTCTGTTTTGGGTTATTTTGTTTTTAACTTATTAACAAAGTTGTGACTTTTTATGTGTTTTTAATTTTTCTCGTCTTATTGTTTTACCTTATGTATACTGCCACATCCATTTGGTACAAATGATGGTTTTCTGTCTACAATATTGAATTAATGTTATTCAAAAGCAACTTGAATACTAGAAAGTAAGATTTGGTTGAAAGCAAATCTGTCTGTCTGCCTCCAAAACTTTAAATAAATTAAAACGCTATGTATTTTGTTTGTGGTTTATCAGATGCGCTTTCAGCACAAATATATGATTAAATCGGGAATGGCACTTTTACATATAAGAGATTTGAACATTTTCAACATTAAAACTTTATGTGGCTTTAGTTCGCATAAATTAAACATTTGCCACCTTTGATTATGGTTCATTGCATGCGCCTACAAAATAACCCGAGCTGTACCTTTTACCGTTTTGGAGATATTCAGTATTCAAAAATTTCATGTGCCCTAATTAGCATAAATTGAAATTCTTCAACTTCAGTTTGTGGTCCATTGGATTTACTTAGAACATAAACCTATGAATTGAAGTTGAAATGACACCTCTACCTATAATAGTTTTGAATATTTTAAACATTTAAACTTTTCCTGCGCCAGAATTAACATAAACTCAAGTTCTACCACTTTTGTTTGTGGTTCATTGGATGTGCGCACAGCACAAATCTGTAAAATTAAATTGGGATGGCACCTCTACTTATGCTTTAGAAGATACTCAAGATTTAGAGCTTTAAATGGCCCTTATTTGCATAACTTTCAATATGAGTACTCCTCTTAATAAAAAGGTAAGACTCCAAGTACGGAGGTATAATCATGCCAAGCTTGGAGTTTCTTTAGCTATAATAGTGTCCAAATAAATGTCGGGCAAATTGCTGGTAGAGAAAGAACAAGAGGGCTGTATGAACAGCCCATGCTCATGCAGCTGACCTAGACATTAATCATACTTGCAGCTCAGTGAACTTGGGATAGGATCAAGGTCACCCATGTACTGAGTAACTCCGACCTTTATAGAAGAACACTAACATGTGCAACATCAAGGTCCCAGTTCAAGTGGTTCTCAAGTTACAATGAAGAGTAAAATCCTTGTATGCACTGTGACCCCAGAAACGAGGGCAAGGTCACTCACGTACTGCCTAAGCATGACCTTCATAGAGAAACATTAACATGTGCAACACCAAGGTCTTAACTCAAAACAGTTTTCAAGTGAACACTTAATTTCGTGTCCGTTGTCCTGTAACCTTGCGTATGAGGCCAAGGTCCAAACATCACTGGAGCATGACCATTTGCACAAATTAGGTAGCCATTTATAAAAGGTACATCCCTACCAAGTTTGGCATAAATCTGAGCAAAATTATTCAAGTTATAGCCATTACAAGAAATTTCCATGTTAAACTTTCCTATTAAAACTTTTTAAAAAGAATTCGAAAAAAAATCATTAAAACATCCCAAAATCACTGGAGCACGACCGACCATTGGAACAAACTTGGTAGAGACCCACCCAAGGTACATTGCCACCAAGTTAGAAGTCAATCTGGTTGACGGTTTCACAGAAGCCGAAAACGTGAATTAGCATTAGAAAGCCCATTGACTAACATAGTAATCAATAGGAAAGGTGCATTTGGTAAGAAATACCCAAATTAAAAAAAAAATCGTCAAAAATCAGCAATACATAGCAACGCCACTTAAGACGACAACTTTGTTTGACCCTTTCACAAGGAACATATCCGCCGCGTTTCAGCTTAATCTGAGAGATGGTTATGGAGAAGAAGCTGCAAATAGGAAAAACACACACAAAAAAATCATAAAAATTAGAAAAAAATCGCAGAGGCACCTGGTGAACAAATTAAGAACAACGAGTCCTTAGGAGTGTTCCTATGTGATATTAAAGCAATTGGGTGAGCGGTTTCGGAGAAGATTTTTTAAGGTGTGCCCCACAAAAATAACACCAAAAGAAAAAAAAAATCATAAAAAAACAAAAATCACTGGAGCGTGACCATTTGAACAAACCTGGTAGAAACTCATTCAAAGGTACACTGCCACCAACTTTGAAGTCAATCGGAATGATGATTTTGGAGAAGAAGTCGAAAATGTGAATTAGCATTAAAATGCCTATTGACTTGCATAGTAATCAATAGGAAAGCTGCATTGAGCGATAAGTATCCGAATTGAAAAAAAATCGTTAAAAATCAAGAATCCACAGCACTGCCACCTAGTGAACAACTTTGTTTGACCCTTAAGGCCACAAGTAATATATCCACTATGTCTCAGCTTAATCTGAGTGTCGGTTCTGGAAAAAAAAGTCAAATATAGCAAAAAATACACAAAAAGTCATTAAAAAAATAATTTTAAAAAATCACAGCGCCACTGGTGAACAAATTCCGAACTAGGGGTCTCCGGGAGTGTCGCTGTGCTATATCACAGCAATTGGGTGAGCGGTTTCGGAGAAAAAGATTTTTAAAGATTTGCCCTAAAAATTAACAAAAAATATATATCAAATCCAAAAATCACTTGAGTCTGACCATTTGAACAAAGTTGGTAGAGACCCACCCAAGACACATCCCCACCACGTTTGAAATGAATCTGGCTGACGGTTTTGGAGAAGTCGAAAATGTGAATTGTGGAGGGCGGACGGAGGGACGACTGACGGACGACAGATGTCTAGTCATAACATAAGCTCAGCTGAGTGAAAAGTCAGCTGCGCTAAAAAAAAGGAAGAAAGAAAGAATTTCCAAGAAAAACAGAATGTCTGTGTTAACACACAGGCATAATCAAGCAGATGTAGAGAGGTCAATTTATTGCACTGGTGTGACACTAACTGTTAACAGGCATTGTCAGATCTTGGCAGAACATATCAGATTTCGGCCAGCACGAAATAGACCTTATTTTAAGTCACATGGAGAAATAAACAAATATCATCATCATCATCATCATCATCATCATCATCATCATCATCATCATCATCATCATCATCATCATCATCATCATCATCATCATCATCATCATCATCATCATCATCATCATCATCATCATCATCATCATCATCATCATCATCATCATCATCATCATCGGCAAAGTGGTGCGCCAATTCTTCAATTTCGATAGCAAGTTGACATTAAAGTACGCTGTGTTGCTGACTGCTAGTATACCAGTGAGTCCAATAATTACAATGCCAAAATACTGCAGGGAAAAGTGAGTGCAGAATGTAAGGATGCTTGCAAGAGTATGACAAATTGCCAAACACCTTTGGGTTCAAAATTAGATATCTTACAAGTTATTCTGTGATATGTGACCCAAAGGAGACGTTGACAATGGCCACTGGCAGACGTCCAGTCCCGTCAAAACACTGAGCGTACATGCATAAAGGCATCACTAAATAGGTACATGTACATTGTACCAAAATTGAAACACATGGAAGTGAGGGATGAACAGCAAGTTGTGAGGCCAAATATTCCACTTCTTGGCACTTGTGCCTTATGTAGTGTAAATAATTCACACTTTTTCTTTCTAAATGGTGTTTCTGCCTGAGAGAATACTTTGGTCTAGTTTGTGCCGTACCAGAACACAAGGTACGCTAAAAAACCAAAGTAAAAACACGGATCGTTCCTCAAAAATTATACAGAGCTTAGGTATAGAATTGAGACTAACGCGCATTTTGCAGTCACAGCACAAACAAGACAGCTTGGGATTAAAAAGTACTCTTGAAGAATTAAACGGAACCATCCTCGTCCATATCTGTCCATACCATACCATTATATGCTAATTATCAATGATATGTGCAATTCGTATTTTGACCTTCGAAAATAGGTCAAGGTCATCCAAAATTTCACAAAGGTTGACCATTGACCAAATGCATAGTTGGTGTAAGTTTCAAAGCTCCATCTTTATTTATGATCGTGATAGTGAATTTAATGTGTTTTACACTCATAATGTCAGTTGCATTGAAAACCACCAGTAGTGCAACCAGAACTCACGCATCACAGACCTTTTTTTCCGTATAATATACCTGTAATGGTAAAATGCATATATGTTCACATGTAAAGATAGGATGACCATCACAAAAAATCATCTCCTGAAATGTATTCCCTCATTGACCTTGGGAAGTCACTCATATTATGTAATATTGTACTGTCAGACATGATACACATATGCTGTGACATTTGATTAAGGTAGCCTGATTACTTCTCATGATAATGAATTTCATAGGTTTAAACACATATTGGCTCACATTTTCGGTTCACCTGTAGGTGGCGACACCAGTACTACTCGGACTCCAACATATCAGCCTGCCAAATGGAACATCCATCGCAAATCAAGGACACTGGGGGATTTTCATTTTTTCTCCACTTTTTGGCCTGTGTATTAAGTAGCCCTCTGGGTGCCGATACCAATAACGGAAGGAACCTAGATTTTCACTCATATAGAAGATGGCCAAAAATTTCAAGAGGCCATCTTTAAAATTGTTTCTGCTATCGTGTTGCAAGCAAATTGTTCACGGACGCCGGACAGAATGACGGACGGACGGAATGATGGCCCGCCGGACATGAGTGATCGTATAAGCTCCGCGACCTATGGTCAGCAGAGTTAACAAAAAAAAAAAAAAAAAAAAAAAAAAAAAAAAAAAAAATTACTGCTGTTTAGGTTAGCAATTCATAACATCAAGCGACCAGCCAGTCACAATTTGTTCACGTATTTAGGGTTTTGAACAAAGATACTGATGTTATTCATGCTTGTCTATTCTCGTCTGGCTGCAACACCGGGTTAAACAGTTTGAACCTATCATAAGCTTCATAAAATTTGTACCTATAAATAATATATGGATACCACCCGGATACACAAACGGACTCACGAATAGTAACAAAGCGTTACTAATATTCTGTATGTTCCAGGCTGCTGTAAATCAGGTATTTCGTCTCTCCTCACACACTCAAACAGCTGTATGGTTGTATTTTGGTAAATTATCATATAAAAGGACAGTAAATCGTTATTATATTTCTCCTGCGCAATCTGCTATTCGTTCAAGCCAAAGAAAAAAAAACATATGGATGAGTCACTTGGTTAATTGAACATGCAGTTTTGGAACACAGTAGTTTATTATTTTACGTAGTGTCATAATATATCGTCCGTGAATGCATCGAGTTTTATGCATATTTCTATCACACTGGGTGCACATGCCAGCTGGTTTTCTGTTGTGTGTACTTCGTTATCTCGGCATTCTTTGTGTTAACCTACTTTAAACGCGTTGCATTATTTAACACCCTCACCCACCCCACGCACATTTCCAAACGAGCCCCGTACCCCTTCCAGCGTATGATCTTTACTCACTTCATTCCTTGCATGCGAGGATAGATGAAGAACACTGTAAAACCCTCCCCAAATGCAGGGACATGTCGTATTTTAACATTAATTTTATTTTAAAAAATAAAAGAAAAGAAAAATGGGGGGAGGTGGCATGACTCCTTGCCTCCAAAGCGGACCCAAGCTGCGCATTTTGTCTGCGTCGCAAGCGTGGTAACACGGAATTTGGTCTGCTTTGCACGCAACATGCCTCCGGGCGCCCTTACCTTAGCACCTTCACAGATTTTCTTTCCGGTAAACGAAGCCCCGTTTCAAAAAGGTGGCTCTGGGAATGGCCAATGTGACAACAAAGGAGCATCGCATGGACAACTTCATCATTGATTTTGTGATCATAGAAGTTAAATATATCCAGTAAGACGTCCATGGGGCGGACATACATAGGTCTTAACAGGGGTGGTCTTAACATGAAAAGCGAAATATGAAAGTTAAAATATTTGTCATAATAAAGACGGCAAACATCAGGACAGTGGGTAGGTAGTTGTAAAAGTGGATGCTATTATTATCGAAATCTTAATACGCCGATTAAACTGCACGTACGATTGTAGCCATAGCATTCACATGGACTGTCTCACTCAATCTTCCTGAGCACTTGCCATTCTATAAACAACATGGCTGGGCAATATATCAAGAACAAGTGCATTTATTTTACAAACAGCACTGAACCTTTTTAATTAATCATACGCCTTTTGATATGTTAAATAAATCAATCAAACAAACAAGTAGGCAAACTATTGAATAGCACCTGCTTCTGTGTTAATGCCAACTGAGTCCCGCGAAGAGCAGATGCAATTTGCATTGCACATGGCCCGCATGCAGGATGAAGCCATTTATCCAACATTTACCAACCGCGTCACTGCAGGCAACCAAGTTGAGCTTCCAATTTGATAAAACTTTGTTGTTCGTTATGATACAAGTTTCCAGCAGGCCGGCAGACAAAAAGAGGCTACTCGAGACATCTGGCGGTAAGAAAATGAACTATTCCCGTTTGGTTTTGTATGCTATTTTCATCTCCGAGAGGGCGCATCAGTATGGGCGCTTCTTGAGTTCTCGCGCGGGATTATTCAAACGAAAACGTCGCTGCACAGGGCGCCACCGCCCTGGGAAACATAGCACGTACGAGACTCGAAATTGACCTTCTTTGCCTGCATCACTTTTGGCCTCAACGAAAAGTACATGTAACTCACTATCGCGTGATTATACTGTGAGGCAAATAACATGCACTTTGTAATCTAATTCTTTCTCGTATTCAAATTATGTTCCTATTTCGAATGTAATGAAGTTTAAGGTCTCAAAAGCCAAAAGATTTATTTTTGTTCAAAGTGCAGGACTTGGAGTGTTATGGCACTTTTGAAATGAAAATTTGCCATATTTGCACAAGAAAATAACTTTATTTGCAAAAGAATTGTGTTGCCAATGACGGGACCCGCAGTTGACAAGCTCGCGCCTTTTTGGCTATCAAACGGAGTCTGGGTTGTGACGCCAAGGAAGGGAGTCAATGTGAAAGAGAAAGCATGAGCAGTAGCGACGTAGATAAAATAAGTTGGATCTCAGGTTTAGCTGTTCCTTTTCCGATCAGGACCTCACTGAGTATGAGGGGTGGGGGGGGGGATGTAGGGTCAGGAAGCCTTACTGGAAGGAGCCACGGGCTACGACAAAGCCGGTCCTTGCAAAATGCAGTATAAACTTTTTGCTGATACAAAAAATTATCTCTTCAAAAGAAATTTTAAATCAAATATGCTACGTTAATTTATGAACCCAATGTATTTGATTATAAATCAGTATTTGTAACGTTACATTCGGCCCACAGAAAGCTTGTCTGTATCGTACCACATTTGGGTGTTACCGACTTTGGATACTGCATCCAAAGTCCGGTGATGGTGATGATTCGATCCAAAAATCATGGTTATGTCAAATCAGAATGACTACATAGCTGCGTTATAGTATAGCTGATGCATTTTTTGTTACCAGTAAAACATACCTGTTCAATATACTTCTAGCTTGATATCACTTTTTTTTCTGAATGGCGTTAACTATTGTATGCTCACACACACACACACACACACACAGACACACACACACACACACACACACACACACACACACACACACACACTCGGAAGTTTTAAGCAAAACGATTTAATGTCAGTCTATTGATGATATTATACAATCATAAAGACCCATGTATATGTACCGTCCGACAGACTGTGCACCGTGAATCTGCCTAACTGGTTCTTAAAGTGTGGCCTCATTGTACATGTGGGCATGATGCGGTGGTCAGCTTCAAACGGAAAATACCCAAGTTCGAGATGCGGAATTTAGTATCTTTCAAAACATTTTCACCCTTAATTTCCTTCAAAATATGCGTGGTGCCACTGGTATCGTAAGCAAATGAGATTTTGGTCTCTTCAAGAATCCCATTAAATTTCATGGCCCGTATATTACATAATACTATAGATGGGGCCACCACCTGTGACGTCGACATAGACTTTTATATACTTATAAGTCATAAAAGTTATACTGGACTAACTAAAAAACTGTTGGCTGCAGACGTTTCACAAGATAACCCCTATATTCCAACTGACCACTCTACCTGGACTTTTCACTATCTGTTTTTTTTTTCTTTTTCAAATCGGGTAATAATCTGTTGAGTTGTTGGAGACAAACAATAAACTTGGACAAGCGCCAAAAGTCAATAATCATTGGGTCATGGTGACCCCAAAATTCGCGGAGTAATTTTATATACAGTGAACTGAAGTGCAAGTTTGATTTCGAGGCTCAATTACATTTGCTATCGATGTTCAAGTTACACCCGCCATTACAATATTGCCTCCTTCAACTTTACAGGCCAGGTGACCTAACACAAATAAGTCAAGCACACTGATATTGCAGGACATGGTCTATATATCCTATAGATTTGGCATGTCGAACTCGACTACATTTCGAGATATGGAATTTTATTTCCCTAAACACATTTTGGCTCATAATTTCCGTCAAGTTACTGGTGGTATCACTGGCATCAAACCCAACTGAGATTTAGAATTCCTCCACAATTTTAATAAATTTCATGAAGATCTATCAAACATCAAGGATGCTAGACTGGTCAAACGATTTTCACATTTTGGCTCACATATTACATAATACTGTAGGTGGCGCCATCAATATCGAATTCGACCTAGATTGTCATATTTGGGCATTTCCTTAATGTTGGTGGATTTTAAGGTCCCGATTTTGGAAATAAATGCCAACTCAGTACATATACTGTATAACCGTATTGATATGGCTTTCACTTGCACAGAACTACCTTCCTTGATACTGCATAACCCTGTTGATATGGCACTCACTCGCACAGAACTACCTTCCTTGAACCATTCTTTTTAAGAGAGGGGATTTGGTCGAGTGGATATGTGCATTTCCCATTTCAGCTAGGCGACTAGTGCCAAAGGTTGCAGGTTCGATTCCCACTCGTTCCGAACCTAAAATATTCATTTGATAAGTCCAAACGTTATATGGGGCTACCTTCAAAACTGTGGACTCTATCGCGCTCACGGACGGACGGACAGAAGGACATGAGTGATACACTATAAAATTAAAATCAGTTCATTATGAATGAATTCAAGCAAATAAAACAAATATGTGACTACGTTAAATGGACAAGGAGTGTTTTGCGTCTATTGGGACACAAAAGAGGGTAGTAGATAGAGGGAATATGAATGTTCAATAGACGATGGAATGATTTCTAAGCATGAATCAAGTCCAGTCGCGACAAGAAATTGTTGTTTGTGTCACTAATTTCGGTACTCATTATGACATTAAATGGGTACAAGTGTGGAATTGCGGCGACATTATTTCCTGTCATAAGCAAATATTTCCAATATACAAATATCGTCTGACACTAACAACAGACATTATCAAATATTACACTGAGTGACTTTTGATTTTGTTTGTAGTCGCAGGTATAGTGGCGTTGCTATTTATTAGCATTGCATAAATGTGACTGGGCTCTAAATGGATAACTGAAACAGTGGGAAAGCAGAATATTGATTACATAAAACGCCCTTGTTGTCCATTTTTGAAATTGAAAGTTTGACCGTATGGAATGAACCTATAACTATAATTGCAAAATAGCATGGGAAGTATTTGCTTTAAAGATACCTAAAACGCGACACCTTTAGATTGGAAAATGGCACAAGAACACCGATGGGGTGCACAGTATGGACCTCCAGTGGCAGGTGCAGGTACTATTCAACATAAACAGGGTTTCTGTTCCTGTCATTGCCACAGGAGAATCATGAACCCACGGCATGCTTGTGGCTATCACTGTGTCTCCCGTTGCAGTAAACATATTCTCCAAAACCGGCGGATCCTCTGGGATAAAACACTGCTAAGACTAACAAAGATTTGCTTCACGGCAAATCTGTCTGGGTGCCTTCAAAATGAGAACAGTTTGAAATGATACACTTTGCCATTGTTCCACATAATCTAAATTTTGTGTATTAGCCTAATTTTTATAAATTAAAATGCTCAGCTTTGGTTCTTGGTTCAAGGGATGTGGCCATGTCCCAAACTTATAAAGTGATGTTTGAATGAAACTACTTTCTATAATAGTTTTGAAGCTTTTCAACATTTTAATTTTGTGTATTTGCCTAATTTGCATGAATTATAAGCCTAGAAGAACTTTGGTTTATTGTTCATTGGATGGGGCTATGCCACAAACCCATAAATTGAAGTAGGAATGGCACCTCTATAATAGTTTTGAAGCTATCAAAGATTTACATTTTGCATATTCACCTAATTTGCATAAATTAAAATCCTACAACTTTGGTTTATGGTTCATTGGACGCGGCTTTGCCACAAACCTACAAATTGAAGTTGGAATGGCATCTCTATGTACAATAGTTTTGGAGATAATAAACTTTTAGATTTTTCAATGCCCCTTATTAGCATAATTTGGAATTCTACAACTATACTGTCAATTATAGTGGCAAGTGTCACAAAGGTATAATTGCACAATGAAATTTTGAGTCCATCTGCAATAGTTTGGAAGATATGGCACTTTTAACAGTTTTGTTGCCTCTAAAAATTTGCATAATTTTAAACATCATGACAGTTCCAAATGAGATGCACAATTTCACTGGTTATGTCAGTCACCATGGCAAGTTTGGTGGCTTTTGTAAAAATAGTGTCTTGGAGAAAAAACTCTGGACCAACTTGGTCAGAAAGAAGGAAAGAAAGAAAGAAAGAAATTGGCCTTTTATTTCTTTGTTAATTTATCTGAGATTTAAGACCACCTGTCCTATGTGACCACTTTTGTCTGGCATTCATTGATTAGGGGTGGTCTTAAATTGCAAGTACCACTGTACAGTGAAACCTCTCTACAGTGAGCACCCTCGCGGCCAGAGAAAAGAGCCAACTCCTGACAGGGTCAGCCCTTCTGGGCAGTATTGATGAGTATATGTGCATGTACAGTGTACACATATTATCAATATTTAGAAGGATGCGTATTCATGCAATCCAAAAACTGTCTTTTTTTCCTTTATTACATAAACAAATTTTAACAGAAGCTGTCAGGAAACTACATAAACATGTACCTGTGAACCAAGACAAAACTATACTGTCTCAGTATTGGCTATGAAGAACAGGCTTCATCTCACTGGTAACAAGAAAACAAAGACAGGAAAGTGTCCACTGAGATGACACAAATATTTGCACTTCCCTGGTCTGGCTGACTCAGCTCTGTATGTCTGTTTTTAACAGAGGGTACACTCAGGCTTGAGCTCAGCAGACTGACATTGTCTCAGGCAAAAACAGGCCAGCTAGGACACCAGTGGAAGCAAAAGCCTGCCTGGTACATATGGCAGAATGAAGTCAATCTGTTCCTGCATGAACAGAAAGAGATACTCTGTATTTTATTGAGAGCCTCATGACACAGTTGTTGAGAGTCCCCCCACCCCACCCCACACCGCAATTTGCTACAAGACCCAAACCTTCCAAAGTGTACACTCAGTATGCATGGACAGAAAGCTGTGAGGCAGGTTCAAGCTCATTAATTATGAATGCAAAATGGTTGCCTGGCACCATAGAGGTCAAGCAATAGGTCATACAGCAGGCAGCTGAAAGCCTGCATGTGGATTGGGAAGAAATTTGGTGAATTTAGCACGCATTAAAATTTCCCAAGTTTTGTTTGTGTGCTATTGGATTTGCCAGTTGTCTCAAACCTGTATGTGTAAGTTAGAACTTTGTGTCTATCTGCAATAGTTTGAAAGATATGGAGCTTTTAAAATTTTAAGTGCCCCTAATTTGCATAATTTTAAACATCATGACTATTCCAAGTCAGGTGCCTAATTTCACTGGTAGGTCAGTCACCATGGCAAGTTTGGTGGTTTTCGGAATAGTAGGGTCCGAGAAAAACTCCGGACAAATCTGGTCGTAAAGAAAGAAAGAAAGAAAGAAAGAAAGAAAGAAAGAAAGAAAGAAAGAAAGAAAGAAAGAAAGAAAGAAAGAAAGAAAGAAAGATAAAGAAAGAAAGAATTCTTGGAAAAACAAAATGTTTGGGTTGGCACCCAGGCATAATTAAACGATGAGCCATGTCCATTAATGGCTCTCCGTTGCAGGCTTCCATATTGAAAACGTTCTTTGTGAGCGGGGTGTCCAATGCTCACAAAGAAGCGCTCTCTTGAGGCGTTCGAGAACTTGACAAACGTTTGTATGATCTCAACACAGTTTCATCTTCCCTTGCATCCACATAATGATGTGGCAGACATGAGTAAGTACAAGTTGCAATGTCCAATAGCGCTTTTACTGTGCACAAGTTCCAGGTACAATATTCAATAGCATTAGTGCTGTGCACAGTGTCCCTTTCTAGCGTTGTGTGATGCTGAAAAATGATTGGAAAATACAAATGGTACTTAATAAGGTAATAACAATGATATTTTCCCTTCCCACTGCTATGACGTTGTCATTGTGGAATTGCATCTCCACGAAATTTAAGAATTCCAACTGAAATTTTAAATGTTTTGATGCTCAATTTATCACGTTCAGAGGATGCTTTGATCATTATCATGATATAGAAGTCATAAAGAAAATGATTTTTAAAAAATCTGTATGAGGGGTTCACATGGTTCACTTTCTCAGTTGCCCTTTGGAATGAACGTGTAGGTTGCAGTCATGCGATGAATAATTTTATGATACTGTCTAGAAATCAGTTCTAACCAATTACATCCCAAATTACCATAACAATGTACTGATGGGGTGTGTTGACATGCACTGACTGTTTACATTATATTATCAAATATCCTAGACATAAACAAAATCTGTTTGGGAGAGCATCCTTACGGCTAGTTTGCACGTTTTCAACAGAGTTGGTTACCTTGTTGACCTGTCTGAAAATAGTATCAATCCAAACAGGTGTTTCAACCTTGCCGTTCCAGGCATAAGTGGATCACCACCCTCAGATCTTTCCTTCCAAGTCACGCTCATGTCTGATGCAAATACTCACCAGAAACACCACTACACTGGGTGTCTTACTTCCAGCGTCAAAAACCTTTCAGTTTCAAAAATGGACAACGGGGGGGGGCTGATGGAATCACTATTTTGCTCTCCCATTGTTTCAGTTATCCGTTTAAGGACCGGTCACGTTAACGTTATACCCATGCCAACACCACTTTACGTACGACTACAAACAAAATCAAAGGTTACTCCGTTTAATATATATATATATATATATATATATATATATATACATATATATATATATATATATATTCGTATACAAGTACAATATCCACGCATATACAAATTACTGTTGATATCCCTAACTACGTGACTTTTAACTCCGTCTTTTTCGAGCATACAATGTTCCAGTCACACGGGGGAAGAGTGAAAAAGTCTTAATGTTCAGCACAGAGTGTAACAATTAAGCCCGACATACACGGTACGATTTCCCTCATCTATCAATCTAATTGTGTAAGATTAAATAGCTAAAGTTGAATCGTGCAAGCCCCCTCCCGACATGGACTGATAAGAGCTCCAACACCATCCGAGCAGACGGACCATAATAGGACCAGGCTCTATTTTCAGCCGATATCGGGTGAAATTGTACCCCATGACCCCTCTGAGATGAGGGCAGCCTCCCCATCAGAACACATGTACAGTCAAGATGGCGAGCAAGGGGACCAGGAGTGACAAGTGACAGTAATTTATTGGATGTTGTGGTGTCCTTCCTCAAGAATTTGGTGAAGCTGGTTGGATCATTGTCTTGCAGTTCCTTGAGCAGACAATGAAACAAACCCATTTGAGGTCTGTTCAAAATTCACTGCCTCACCACACTATCCTTCGTTTTCCTTTTTTTTTTTTTTAGATGGAATACACTGCAACAGCTAGAGCCCCTAGCTTATCTATATTTTGTTGTTTCTATCATCAGCGATGTTATGGATACTTTGATAAATTTTGGCGGGTAGTTTTATATAGAACAGAAATGCAGGGGTCAGGGAAATTTAAGAAATAGTGACCTGTGCAGTCTCTTCTTAAACTGCAATTGGAGAAAATTGGATGGAAACAATTGGTGGGAGACTGATTGTGTGTGCACCTGTGTTTTATGCATCAAAAGTTAGTTCTAACTGCAGGGGCATCTGCATCCAACTTAATCGTACCGTGTATGCGGGCTTTACATTTTGCATCTAGGAGAATGACAAAAAAAAAAAAGGAAAGTCTCTGCTATCACAAGCCCCAATGATGTCAAGGATGACCCCTGCAGAGATACTGTCATCCTCAAAAACCTAACCCATGCGTGTGCAAATAGATCTTGCAAGATCACAAGTGCATGGGCATTTAATATTAAACTTAGGAATGGCATATGTGCGGCTTACGTAATTAACCGAATTACGTAGCTGTGAACGGCTGCCTTTCAGTGATATCTCGGAGCATATTTTCACACATTCATTAAAGCTCTGGATACATTGTTGGAAAAAAAATATAATCATTCATGCAATTGAGATTCAACAGAGATATCCTCAGAGGATTTCTCCATACTGAAGTATATTTGCTTATGAGAGGAAATAATTTCGCCCAAATTCCACACTTGTACCCAAGTAATACCATAATGATTTCAAAAATATTGACGCAAACAACAATTACTCGTCGGGACTGAACTTGAATGATACTTAGAGGTAATTCCATTGTCTATTGTATATCCAAATTCCATCCATCTACAACGCTCTCCTGTACCCCGATAGCCAGCGAAACACTCGTTGTCCATTTAATGCAGTCACAGAATTTCTTTTACCGCCTGAATTAATTCATAATGGACTGATATTACCTATACATCATTTTGCTGTGAAGTAACCAACTAAACTGCTCAAGTTAGCAATAAATGGTGCTATAAACACTTTTGGCATTTACCCGTTTCGAATACTGATTTTCCCCTTTTCGGTTAGGTGGACGGTGAATAATAATAATAATAATAATAATAATAATAATAATAATAATAATAATAATAATAATAATAATAATAATAATTAGAGAGAGAGAGGAGGGAGGGAGGGAGGGAGGGAGAGAGAGAGAGAGAGAGAGAGAGAGAGAGAGAGAGAGAGAGAGAGAGAGAGAGAGAGAGAACTATATACATATTTTAGAGAACTCTGTATAATCTATGGGACCCTTTACAGATTTTCTGACCATCATACTCATCACCTTTCTTTCTGAATTATCGTGTTATTCTTAGCTAAGCTTGTAGAAACGCAGCTATTATCTTGTTGGCCTGCACACGGTAAGTTACATAAAACATATACACAGACAGACAGACAGGGATGCATAGATAGATAGACAGATCGATAGATAGATAGATAGATAGATAGATAGATAGATAGATAGATAGATAGATAGATAGATAGATAGATAGATAGATAGATGGATGGATGGATGGATGAATAGATATGCATGTATGTATGTATGTATATAGGTAGGTAGGTAGGTAGGTAGGTAGGTAGGTAGGTAGGTAGGTAGGTAGGTAGGTAGGTAGGTAGATAGGTAGGTAGGTAGGGAGGGAGGTAGATAGGTAGGTACATTAGTACAGGAGCATAAAAATGTAGGTAAGCAAATTGGATAAATTGGTAGAAACTTAAAAAAAGCTATTTGTGTAGGGTAGGTGCAGAAAGTCCTCCTGATGACCCCATTGGCCAAGTTAACAAAGTCCACTTATGCGGCATTTGTACAATTCAAGATGACGTCCAAAGCTAAGACCAATACTATACTTGCTATCATATTTCATCTTGAACTGGAAGCCAGCATAGAAAAGAAGACTTTTCTAGCCAACGCCAAAAGCAAGGCTCTGCTGAAAAACTGGTACCAAAGTTGGAGAGCTCAGGTGTCAAGCATGAAAATAAACGTGTGACAAAAGGAGAGATCTGAGTTAGTTCTAAATTCACCTAAAGATGGTGCTGCCCATCCTGTTCATGGTTGACTGCCCACATTTTGCTGCACTTTCCATGATCCTCACCTCTCGGAATATAGTATGTATAAATTTAACTTCTTTATTTGTTGTTAAATAAGCTTTAAACTTTCTTTTTATCACACCAAGGTGTAATTGCAGGAAGGCTATATATGTACTTCAGTTAGATTAGATGATAAATACAAGATTCATCCTCGCATGCAGGGTGAAACTTTCACGACTTTTAGATTCATAATAATGTAATGGACTTTGCTGACCCACTTTTACATCTATTGCACTGTACTGTGCTGTACGTGTCTGTACTGTTTTTGTTACATTTTTCTTTTGATTGTGTACATATTTTAATGTGATTTTCTTCTTTTTTCCCTTTCATACTCTACATGTGTACATATTGTATATTTGACATATTGCTGTATTTTATGTAACAGCGCAGTCAATAAAGATTCATCTGACCTCAAATGCTATGGGTTGCTGGGTGTCACAAACATGCACCATGGAAAGAAAGGCTGTGTGTCAAGATAGATGGATATTATTGATATTCTTCATACTTGCATGCATGTGGTGGACGCATTTTTTTTCTTTCTTTGCTTCAATGTATGATGATTTTTGTATGTGTACCTGCTGAGTACGAATAAAGATATACATATTAAGCCAATCCAAATCACCCCTATTCTTGATGATGCTGGCCAAACACCTTACATATGAATAGCTCGTCGGCAATATGGTTGATATGGAAAGTGACCTGATACAATGGCATGACTCTGTCCAACAACCTGTTTGCGTTAACATTTTGAAAAAGTGGGGATGTAAATGTTATCATAAACTGAAAACGAAAGCTTCTTTTCGGCATCGTAAATGGAACACATATAATGTGTTATGTTCTTACGCTTTGGACAATATTTCACAATGAGTGGTGCACCTTTAGCTTTGGTACGGTGTATATGGATTGAAGAATTAATGATACCGATTGTTCTGCTTGAGTGTGCCAAACAAACTGTGAATAATGGGTTAGATACTGAATCTACATATGGTTTTAGGCTGAACTTAGCTTCGTATCTGCTACACAGAAGACATTGAGTTGAAACATGCACATTTTATTTTTCTGTTACTTTGGTGCATCGTAACTTTCCACCGGTGTCCACGCTGTGAAGGGGCGTTTCTTCATAGATAGATAGGTAGATAGATAGATAGATAGATAGGTAGATAGATAGACAGACAGACAGACAGACAGACAGACAGACAGACAGACAGACAGATAGATAGATAGATAGATAGATAGATAGATAGATAGATAGATAGATAGATAGATAGATAGATAGATAGATAGATCACCATCATCGTTGTTGTCATCACCAGTATCGTCGTCGTTATTATTATCATTATTTTTGTTGTCATTATCATTAACATCATTATCACAGTTTTCGAAAGCCCCTTTTATGTAGGAGTCCAATCTACAACAAGTGCCATAGCTTCACATTCTGTCGCTCAGTCGTATAGATATGTACCGACACATGGCTACAGAAACTGGCAAATAACCATATTTTTCAGCCCAAATCATATGGCTAGATACGTTGCACTTATGCAAGACTTTTTTTTTCTGAAAACACGATTCTTGCTATTGACACCTCAGTCATGACTTCGCATTGCAAAGCAACGGTTCCACCCTCTACTGTTGTAGCATTCACTGTGAAAGTGTTACAATTCGTCCTGTCACCATGGCAACTATACATTATGTTATAAAACACACAAAAGCTACAAGATCGAATTGATAAAGCATAAAATCAAAGTGAAAGTGGAAGTAAAACATTTTTGGTTTCTGCGGGCTCACAGTAACCTTGTTCAGTGAGGTGCTGACAAAAATACCCTATCTGTGTCGACGCTGCATCTGAGGAACTACGCGGAGCCTTACATTAATCACATTAACGACAATATTGACTCGTAATCCCTTTATCTCTTTCTCTTTGAGCAGGGGGGCTATCATTCAATACTTCAATTGTAGTTGTAACAAATGCAATGCATTTCTGTCATTTCTTTATTTTCCAGTAGTAATTGCAGCATTTAATATCTCGAATGTAATCTGTCTCCCGACCATCGACACATTCCCAGCAGCTTTTCGATGCCACAACACAAAAACACAGAAGCTTTAACCATTGGCAAGCTTTGGCGTCGATTATGCCACGTCTAGTACTAATGGGTAGAACATTTATTGTAGCGACACCAAAATTGACGTATGCAGCTAGACTTTGAAGTGACCCAAAATATATGATCATAATCATATGTCCTGTGCTTACTCTATGATATGATTACACTTACTGTCAACAAAGGAAAGTCATCTATGTAAAACGTCAATAAACTCCATAAATACCTAGGCAACAACAAGCACACACCCAGACACGCATACAGACGTATGTATGTATGTATGCATGTATGTATGTATGTATGTATGTATGTATGTATGTATGTATGTATGTATGTATGTATGTATGTATGTATGCATTCTCATAATTCGGTTGCAACAGGCCGGGAACGCACAGTTGAGTAAAGATGTCATAGTACATGCTTTTGGTTGTTCAAATTATGCTTTTCCACTCCATATGCTTCCGCGTCCTACTATAACGCAACCCGCTTTACGTTCTTATATATCACTACATTCAAACACTATTTATGGCTTTTGGTGTTATGATGTAGGACAATCTGCATAATGTAAAAGTTGTTCTTTTAGGATTTTCCCCCATTTTTCCATTTTGTGTTTGTTTCTCTCTTGATTTAAACATATTTTATTCAAATGAAAACGATTGGTTCTTTCTTCTGTTTTAATTCCTCTCAAATTTTATGCTTTCCTTCTCAGGGTTGCATATACTATTTTGAAGTACAGCTAGCCTACCCAACGACACTTGTATGTGACGTGTGAAATATCTTCATGGTTACGAGAGAAAAAAGTAACAATTAGTGCCAAATACAGCTAAAATCCTGGTCTGGCCTCGACGAGCATATACATAAAGTGCCGCCCAGCCATGTGGTCGCCACAGTACAAAAGAGCGTACACTACGCCTTTCACCCTGGACATCAGTTTGCAAAATAACACGTACCGGCAGTTTTGTATGTATGCATTTCGTTTTGTCCTGACTGGACTGGCCGTTCAGTGGCAGCACAAAGCACATCCGCCATTGCATATCCGTCATTTTACGCTGAAATGTGGCCACGCATCATAATGTTATGAAAACATTTGTATCAGTCGTTCCCTCTTGCCTCAGTCTTCGTAGCAGCTTGAAAAGCGCATGCAATATTATAAATCGGACTTAATTTGTACAGAAATGATGTGACAGTTAGTAAGAGAAAAACAAACAAAAGCACCATTCACATGGTACTGCCAGCACAAACAAAGGGTCCAGGGTTGCTCAAAAGAGCGCAACCTGGATGCTAAAATCACTATTTCAGACGCTGCACTTACTCAATCTATGATAAACTATGATATCGACTTCTTTCATAGTGATTGCTGTAAAACGGTCACAGGGCATAGGCCTATGCCTGGATGCACCTGACATTGTGGCCCTTCACATTTCTGATCATACAAAGGTCGCTAACACCTTACATAAAACCATCCCATCGGCTAAGATTGCTGTCTGGGGTGCAAGATTCTTTTCCTACAAAATCAATAACAGACACAATCTTTTTTACACCTAATTTCCACCGACCTATACAAGAATGTTGGAGTACGATATAAGATTTTTTCCGCCATAAGAAAAGTATTGATTTTGAGCTGTTGTTGCTGTTGATGTGGGGAGGCAATGCCCAATGGATGAGGTCATCTCGTGGTTCGGGACCCACAAAAACAAGAATCAGTGTACGCTATTTAAAGTAGCCAAGACAAATTACCTTGCCATACAAGAACGAGGTTTATAAATTGGCTTTGGAAATGATAAAACATCCACTTAATTGAGCAAATTGAATTAGACTTGACTTAAGGGCCACCCTCTTCACAATTCGCACTACAGCCTAGTGGCACACCAGTGGAAATTCCCACGGCCAAGATCTTCAACAGGATGACACGCCTCATGAGCTTCCTTCATTAGTGCTCCTTCTCTCTAATATATATATATATATATATATATATATATATATATATATATATATATATATATATATATACAATTGGGTGTGTCTGTGTGTGTGTGCGTGCCAGGGCGTCAGTCAGTGATGAAATTTCTGAGTATGTTGTCGTTGTTGGAGATAAATGATTCAGCCGATGACAGTATCCAGAACCTCGTATTCATTACATTATTATTACAATCAATACAATGGCCCCATTATGCAAGCTTTATGCTTGATTAACTGTGCTGTAGTGAACCTGTTAGCAAACGACTGTTCATGTAACTTAAAATTACCACGACCAGGGGAGAAAAAACTCTGACCATGGCATGTATGTGGTACCTTAACCGTAAAGTACAGGTAGGACAGAGTCACCCACTTCGCTGTTTACCCCAGGAACCTCACATTCCTTTAGGACGTCAGTGTACAAAGCAGACGGACTTTCGTAAATACGCTACGGGCCCAAGTGTGGCGGGTAAATGGGATGTTTTTCATTAAAAAAAAAAAACAAACAAAAAACGACAATTACATCCCTATTTCACGGGTAAATGCAGATTTAATTTAAAGATAACTTTCTACAAAAGTGTTTATTTTGACGAACTGCTTGATGCAGATTCTCCAATGTTGCAGCTTTGTCAAAATGGACAGGCAAATCGTCCCTTTGCATACCAGGCAAGTAAAAATGATAGTATAGATGTGCAAGGGTTCAAGCAGCCAGCAGCTAAAATGTTACAACACGCAACTAATGTTTTTTTTTTACATCCCATAGAAATTTCCTTTTAGCTTCTCTGAATTATATCCACCAAGCATAAGCCTAAATGCAGGGACCACATAAATACGCTCGATCTATTTGCACTTAATAATAAAATACCACAGGAGCCAGGGCATATGTTACAAGCCCTGAGATATGTTGATCAGAGCACGGCCTATTAAAATATTGGCTTACTTATGCACTCTTGGAAGTTCTTTTACTAATAGGAGTGTAAAGTCTTTGTTACTCTTATGTTATATCCAGCACAGTTACATAAAAGTAATTCTGTGGCATGAGAGTGGGGTGGTACTTGAGGGGCCACCTTGAGGAGTGGGGTGGTGCTTGAGGTGCCACCTTGAGGCGGCACCTCACGGAGGTGATATTGCCCTATGAACTCTGGATGCATGAAGAGCCGCGAGTTTTATGGCGCCGTTGCGGCACTTTGTGAGTATCTGTACTGGCAAATCAACATGGCAAATGAACATGTCTCCCCGTTCCTTGTTCCTATTATTAAATACTGTATTTCTAAAAGCCCCTCCAACGTAAGTGACAAGGCTTCGAATCGTAAAAATAACATATTTTTTACAGCTTTTTTTACAGCTTTTTCCCAGTGATTTTTTCAATTTTTTTTCAGATGAACATCCCCCATTTCAAGTTGTAATTATCCAAATGGGACCCTAATAGGGATTCTACATAAGCTATTTTCACCTGAAACGCCAAGTTAAAATATCGATATGGGTCTTTTACCAACAAGAGGAGAATAAAATGAATTATCAAGAAATACTGATAAAAGTAACTGAAAGTTAGGATTTTGGCGGGTTTCCACCATGAAATCTAAATGGAACAAAAGGAAAAAATGGAAGTTTACTGTATTCCGGAGTAAGATAGGCCTAACAGTAGTGAGGTCCCTGTGGTAGTGGCATTAGTAGGCCCTGCTGACCCCCTAAACCAACCCCTGGAACGTAACATTTGTTTGCTTGCAAGATTGGTCAATGCGTTTCATCACGTTGTACAGTATGAAATCATTAGCCATGTTGCCATCACGGCCGGGTACATTTGTCATTGAAGCTATCTGAGCTAGAGGGTGAAAACATTTGGAAGGCTAAGCTGTGAACTTTGCAGACCTAACAGCGACATGTGCGCCATCTTGTGTAGAACAGAATGCACAACAAAAACAAACGAATGTCAGTGTCTTTTCCGTGTAGCCTAACATAAACAGAAATAAGTGTATGACATATACAGATCTATATGTATCAATAGAATATATTCATATAAGTATTTTAAATTCATAATGCTACGAACGCATTTGATAGTTCAGCGGGAAGATGTCCAGCAACTATACTGACACTCATGGGACATAGTTATTATACGGACAGTAAAACTGTATATGTATGTATGTATGTATGTATGTATGTATGTATGTATGTATGTATGTATGTATGTATGTATACATACATATATATATATATATATATTAAAAAATTCTTTTATCTCCTTAAGTAAGTGTAGACTTTCGGCAAATAAAAAAAAAGCATGACTATAACAGAAAAGGTTTGTCGTAGGTTCATCTGTGGAATTGTTGCGGTCCTGCCTTTACTTTGATTGTGACTCACCCAGGGAATGTCAACAAGCTGTATTACTTGTATTGCTACAATTAGCAACAACACACCGACCCATGCTGGGCGGGTACAGGGACGACAATGAATATTTCCGCATGAATTTTTAATCCTGTTGATGATATGTGAATAAAATACATGTTTGAACCAAGTGACACGTGACAGCCAGGGATAGCTAGCATGGTCGGAGCCTCCTCTGTCAGCCAGCGGTGTTGCGTTTGTGACGTCACTAACCTTTTGCGCTTTGAAAGTGTCGGAAGTGAACGGAAAGCGACGATGGAAGGCGCAATGAGTTTTTCTATCATGAAAATGTGAATAAAAGTATTATTTTCACATCCATTTTTAAGTGCACCGTATGGTAAGAACAACCCATGAGTCACCGTGTATTCATACGAAACATGCTCAATCAAGATGATGTTTACAGAAGGGAAACGGAAAGAAACTAGAAAAGAGGATTTGCTTCACAGAGAATTTGTCTAGGTGCCTTCAAAATTAGAACAGTAATGAAATGGTGCCCGTGCCTGCGTGGAACAGGAAGAACTTTAAACCTGAGGGATGGACTGTCAACCCAAAGCGAAGTTGAAGGTTGACAGTCCATTCCGAAGGTTTACAGTACTTCTGTCCCACAAAGGCAAGGACACCAGTTCCTAATTTGTTATACCGAAGAACAATAAATGAACAAATATCACGTCATTTTCATTCCACTTTAATAAATCAACAATCATTTAGGCCTACATGGCATTAATTAGGTCTATTTGGTGAAGGTAAGGTCAAATGATATCAAGTCAGATTCAAATATTGAAGTATTTTATGGGACAATCATCACTCTAAACTTTTTATATGAAAAAAGCTCATAATCACCATGCAAACCATGTTAAGGGAAATGCATGTTTGGGTTCAGTGTGGCTACAACATGGTTGTTTCCACTGCTGATTTGCTGGAGACAGGGTCCACTGAATTTGCAAGCCTGCCTCACGGTGCTTAACTGAGGCTGGTGGAATGGAGTGGTGCAGAGGTAAACACCCCCCCCCCCTTTGTGGTCACTGCTTCAGCTCTGGACATGCACGTTTGAACAGCTGTGTGTGGGTGTGGGAGGGGGAGGCTCACATAATTGTTCAAGTGACAATGGTCACAGGAGCATTTTCAGCCTTCACTAACATTCGGTCCATTTCTGTATGTGGCTGGTGTCCCAGGGTCCTCGTCCAATTGTCAAGGGCTCTGGGTCTGCCAAACAGGCAACAACAGCATCATCTTGAACAGGAACCAGCATGTGATGAAATATACTGCCATGAAAATCTCTCTCTCTCTCTCTCTCTCTCTCTCTCTCTCTCTCTCTCTCTCTCTCTCTCTCTCTCTCTCTCTCTAAATCCATAAAATACTTCAACATATGAATCTGTCTTGACATCATATATAATATACGATAACAGTCTAAATTGTTTTGTGCCAATGTTGCAAATCATTTAATATTCAACACAATGCCCCCCCCCCCTTGCACATGGATATATTCAGACTATTTATATGGCAAAAAAGCTTTAAACTTGCTACACAAAAATACTGACTATAAATGCTGGAACAATAGTTTAGTTACATATGATGTGACTAAACTTGGTTTTCCTTGGATAACAAAATGTATGTCTGTGTTGCAGGATCTCAAATAAATGTATAAGTGAAGAGACTGGACAAACCCAATTTTTTTCATTCATGAAAAAGCAACATTTTTTGTTTTGCTTTGGCAGATTCAACATCATAATAGCCCACATCACACCACATACAGCGATGTACATTGTGGAGCATTATGTAAACTAGTTTTGGGGATATTCGACTTTTAAATTTTTCAATGCCCCTAATTAGAATAATTTGCAATTCTACAAACTTCATTCATCGTCCATTATGTTGGCAGGTGTCATAAACCTACACATACACATTGAAATTTTGTGCTTATCTGCAATAGTTTGGAAGATATGGAGCTTTTAAAATTTAAACTGTCCCTAATCTGCATGATTTTAAACATCATGACAATTACAAACGATGTGCACAATTTCACATGTATATCAGTCACCATGTCAATTTTGGTGGTTTTCGGAGTAATAGTGTATGAGAAAAGCTACAGACAAATCTGGTCGTAATGAAGAAAGAAATAAAGAAGGAAAGAAAGAAAAAAGCTTTCTTTTTTGGAAAAGCACAATGCCTGGGTTGGCACCCAGACATAAAAAACTCGGACTTTGCTGAATTACGGATTTTGAAAATCGGGACCGTAAAACCGTACTTTTCAATAAACAGATTAAGGTTTTCAAATTTTATTCTTTACATGTGAACTTAAAGGTGAAATGCGGTTAACGAAAACAAGCGCGATCCATAAGACGGGTTTGTGAGTAACGAACTTTACTTAGGCAGGCCTTGTGGTAGCCTGTATGTGCCAGCTACTCCAAGGAAGCTCAATTCCCGTAGCATAGTCTACCCCGCAAGTGTACCAGAGAACAGAGATGGCACTCAGCATGGCCTACAACAACGCACATGTCAGTTGGCTATAAACTTTGGACACCCATCTGCCATTTAAAAGCTAACTTGTAACATTATAGACCCTGTCATTATTATCGTCTGATTTAATTCATCCTTTCGCCTCATTTATGGCTTCCAAGCCGCTGTCGTGCTTCCATTACAAGGCGTTAACAGATGATTTCCGCAGATATTCTGAAGAAAAATAGTATCAGGATTTACTCAATTTTAAACTGTCTTTAGTCTGGGTCTTATAATCAATTTTTCATCAACAACATCAGCAAGGATTACATTTTCTAGTCTGCATGAACAAAGACCTGCTGGTTTGTTAGTGCAATATTTCAGATTGAAAACGAGCGCTTCTGTGCATGCAAAACTTGCACATGTGTGTCGCTATAGCGGATCTTACAACAAAGAATCCCACTGTCAGGGATCCCATTAATTGTAAAATGAGGAAAATCTACGCACGCTTCATTAGCACACAATATTTAAGGATTTGCATATGCATTGCGGGCAGGTAACGTTAAGCATTGCATTAATCATGCTGAGCGCCTCCTTAATTCAAAGCCAACTGATGTTATGCTCGTGACGAAGATTTTGAAGCATTGTTTCGTAACACAATGAACTCCAGCAAACGTTTTTAATGCAGACTTTACACAAAACCCATCTCAGTTAATTCCAATCTCGATGTACTTGCGCCAAAGCCTGTATATTGATGTGAATGAATGCATGTATTTGCATGAGCTGGTTTCTTCAGCTCAAACCAATCGATACAGAGTTTCTTTGAAAATAGATTCTGGCAGGCGTCCGTTTCCGTACTAGATTGGTATGATCCATCAGCAAACGCTATGCATTTCCTTTCTGGTGCTCACAAGCAGGGCTGTCACCAAGCGGCTCAATGCTCTCCCTCTCTACCATGGTCGATCATATTAAAGGTCCTCTAGTGCACTTTCTGCACAATTTCGATTTTCAGTCGAGTTTTTGAGATACTCAATAAGAAGAACACTAATTTATTAGCAAAGCCCCATTGCGAGCCTGCGTTACCACTTTAAAACTCTGTCAAATCGCAATCTTAAGTATTTTGATTTTATCGTTATGGATTGCTTTCGGTACGGCTTAATAATGCATACGTCATGTCAAACACTGCATCCGTTATGCGCATAACAGCTGTTGAATTAACATCACTTCCAAAAGGACTGTGTATATTTTTTTTACTGACGCAAAACACAAAATTGAGTGGGTTTTCGCTCCAACCTGAAAGACAATTGAATTGCTATGATGCATATCTCTTTGTTTTCTGTGATTACTAAGCCTTAGTGTTTCCAGGGACCTTGTCCACAAAACAAGTGAATCTATCAGTGCGAAATGTTTTTATTTTAACTGTATCTCATGTGATTTGAATGTCAGATTTGCAACCGGTTTCTTAGCTTGCCGATTAAGCTACCCAAATCTGCCCGTAAAGTTGTCCCAGTAATCTCGAAACGGGAAACTTGAAGCATGTCTCTTTGTGTGACATTTGAAAACGATGCAGAAGATGCTGATATTCAGTTCAGAAGAAACTGAATGTCATTTAGTAGGTATAAAACCTTGGCTGCTCCTTGTTCTGATACGTTATGATGTATCCCTTCACTACTTTGAATTCTAAGGATGAACTTTATCCCCGATTTGATTATATGTATTACACAACAAATACGCATAAAAGGGGAAATATTAAGCAACCTAAAAATTTTCAGATAAAAATAATGATTAATGAAAAAATTCAAGGTTATGCATGTGAAATGTTTTATGAAGATTGATATTTTTTTTGTCGCAGAAATGAGTTTTCCACATTATAACGTTGTAAGCTTATACATCATATATAGGAATGTGTACATAGAATGATTGTGAAATAAAATTATATGTGTATAAAGCAGAACATAAGAGTAAAGAGGCGTACTTTTCCTGCTATACAAACGCTACTTCTTCTATTTGCCTGGGGAAGCAGCAGACAGGGGAGCAGAAGGTCTGCTTCCCACGCAATGGCGTACAATGCACTGGTCAAAAGTCATGTTCCGGCCAAATATTCTCCCGAAAGACAAGTAGTCAGTAGCCCTATCCGTCAGAAACTTGCCATCTATATGTCTATTTCAGTAGAGGATGTACTTATTGGTACAGAGCCATTTTTATAAGCAGTGATCAAAAGCACGACGAGGCTTATATATGACTGCAGATGGAACACATCAATACAGGTTTTTACACAAGCAAAAATCAATACCCATCCAGGGCAAGCACAAAACATCATTTATCATTTTTGTTCAGCGGGCCTTGTAGTTCATAAGATATATACACGTAGCGCTAAATCAAAAAGAACCTAGGGTACAGGACACAAGGACAGACACAAAGGTCATAATTGGTAGCAGCTTTGAATTATTTAAGAGAATGGCGAGCAAACATTGTATAAAAAGTGTAGCGAGATACGCCCCACTTCATGAAAGTTGCGAGTGATGAAAGCAGTTCATGTCACACTTTTTGTGGATGGTGTGCTGCTGGTTCTGAAGTTGGAAACTGATGATCTGACTTATGATTTTTTAGGTTCTTGAATGTAAGGAAAGAAGAGAGAAAGAGGTTACCATCTAAACTACAGCGTCTAATTAGGGGGTGGTTTAAAACAAGGGAAAGTTACATCCAGCAGTTGCCTCCTGACTTTGATCAGCGTAATTCTCGTAATTATATTTTGTAGTGGTGGATTAATTTTAATAGGTGTTGCCAGCATTGCAGAGATGAAATACACTGACAAAGAGCTTGAAACACGTAGCAGCTCGAATCATTAGAGGAAATCAAGGGTGCATACGTTTGAGAGGACTATGATACAGTGGAGTCACAGACAAAAGCCAGAGATATACAGTTCATCTCAAATTCCACGCAAGCTAGGGTTTGTAAGATAGCGGGGCGAATACAATTTATTGCCTTCAACTATTGCACAATGCACAAATATGTGTGTTTATATACACGTCGAAACATTCCTTTTCATTTTTTATATATTAATATTAGAAGAGATATTTTTACTTACCTTTTCTCTATCAATCTTCAAAATACATGAATACAAAAATAACTATAATAATATAAAAGGACAGGCTGCGCAGTTTACGCAATCTCTGCATTTAAGCGTTTGACTAATCACTATATTTTCTTGGTTTACAAGCCACACATAACTCCATTGCGCCTCGACAAATATAACGAGTTTTCAAAATTTGTCCCTTCGATTGTTACTCTTATCGCGGTTGAAAACTGGATACAATGGTCAAAATTGCGACTTCCCATACAATTCACTAATTTCTGAGGTATTCTAATTTTTATTAAAATATTAATTATTGCGGCCCTACGTTCAAGCAATTACTTGCTAAGTTGTCACAAACAGGAAACCAGGGCATGCTTCTTGGTATTAACCGTGGTGGTGATAAAATGAAACTATAGACGCAATTTTCTGCAGGTGTTTATATCAATTTACGATGTGAGCCCAGAGTAATTTCGCTCCAGCAATAATGAATCACGTGCTGTGCATGCACTGACTTGTTTAGATAATATTGTGCCTCCAAGTAAAACACCTCCATAATTGGCTGCTTTGGCTTCTTCTCTAAATATGAATCTGATTTCTTCGCTTATATTGTATTACTGATGGCACAAACAAAAGTTGTACCCTGCGGCACAAATCTGTGTTGATGCACATCAGGGTTGGTTTCATACTATTTTACCTTATAAGACGAAAGCGTAGCAGTCCCCTTGAACATAAACCGCTACAACATTTGTCGACGATAAACGCTTCTCGTTAAATATGAACCGATTTGCAAATATTTCCATGCCAGAAAACTGATGCCTAGTACGAGTGACATCTCCGCCAACGGAAAATTGGTGTTTGCTTGCGCGACGTAGGATATGAGTGGTCGGCAAGAACTGTGCAAGATATTCGCGCCATATGATACATAAGATGTTCGCGGAAGCAACGCCATATATAATTACACTACATAATAAATTGAACAAACTCACTTTTGCTATTATTTGAAGGCCTTTCAAAGCATGCAATAACATTTATAAGAATAAGCGCGCCTCAGTTGATGTGTTAGTTGGTAAGCTGTCCTAGCCCAAGCATTACTACAACAAATACCGTTTGGGTGGCGAAATTCTCATATCTCGGTACGTTTAAAAACTTTCAGGTAGATAGCAAATGCACTGCAAGACTCGGTGCATTTGCTCTACGACAACATTAGGAAGTGACAATGTACTGCACGGTTATCGACTTCCATACACTATGCATACACGCAAACTTTAATTTACAAGAACAAATGTGGCATTCAATTAAAAAAAAAGTTTAAGCCCCGCCTATTGCTTTTGTAATACACACATGCCAGGTTTCAGTTTTCAACAGTACTACAAGACGCGGCAGTGCATTTCAATGAGGTACATTTTTCTCCCAAGGAACTGGCCTGGACGTGACGAAGTTACTGGACAACAGCAATCGCCTTCTTAGTTAACTGAACAACACCTGGGACATTTTATTTTGGATGATTAAAATCAACCCTTTAGGTACCCGATGTCCGTGCTATCATAAATGAATGAACTATATATATCTAGTTTATTCCACCATGGTGCTATTTGACTTCATCTTAAACTATCAGTTTTTTGTTTGTTTGTGACTATCTTACTAAGGACTGTCTAAAGACTTGTTTAGTATATTTCTTCGCCTGCTAGTTCCCACGAACACTGTGTCTAGCACTTAGCTTATCATCTTCATCATCATCGTCGTCGTCATGTTCGTTCTTTTCATCATCATCATCATCATCATCATCATCATCATCATCATCATCATCATCATCATCATCATCACCACTGTCCACTGAACGATTTACCCTACAGATTTATCTGATTGGTGCATACTTCCAAAATTGAAGAAATAACAAAGACCAAATCGTTTTGGACCAGTCTGAAAACAAAGCGCGCATGCGTGACGTAAAACATACAATTCAGAGGTTGATCTCTGCCTAGGGCTTGTTGGTACTACTGGGGAGGCCTCTTAAATTTCTCTATTCCGTTTTGTCGCGCCATCTACCCTAGCGCACTTTCAACATGCATAAGTTATTGCACACTGAGAGTTCGATCATTGAACAGTAGGGCATTAACATGTAAATTCTGGAGGAAGAAGAATCCCATGTGATTGTGGGCCCCAAAAATTCGTGAGGGACCGCGCTGCTCACAAGTCTAAGTACTACGGAAAACATGCGAAGCGATTCAGCTTCCTATAAGTTTTCGCAAACCCACAAACAATCTGCAGTTCACATTACGCTGCCAACATACTTGTTTGAACACCTTGTGACGGTGAGCTGTAGCTCCTATTCTGCATACCGTGACTGTTTTTCATGACGTTCATAACGAGTGTCCAACTTGCTCGCAATGCATGCTGCGAAAGGTCAAAATCTTGTCAGCTTGCCTCTTAAATAAGCGTTAAGCATGCGTAGTACACTCCAATCTAAATGTGGTTGGGAAGGGAACTTCATGGTTTTCAAGCAACAACTAAAGAAAGCAAAAGCAAACTGACAACACTCAAATCTGGTTGCTGAGAATATCGAAAGAAATCAGGGTCGCACACCTGGGATCCAGTTTATTGTATCGACGAAATAGTAAAACTGATGCAAACAGATACGGTCAGATAGGCCTATCACATCATCGTATACAATATGCTGACCTGGTTGGAATGCTTTGGATGTCTTCTGCACTGCAAACGATGTCTGAGACATGTACCTAATGGAGACACTTCCATCACAGTTCACAATATCGCCTACTAGCAAATTGGCCACTTGATAAGAAATGCTTCTACAGTGCAACTTTTAAGATAGTCGCTCACAATTATTTGTTTTCAAAAGTTTCTGAGTCCGCGGGAGCGGACGGAAAGAAGGATAGACGCAAGCACAGACTTAACGACGAAAATACCCAGTCGGCCGAAAGGCCGTGGCGATAAAAACAGATACTTGTTGTATTTGTTAATATCCAGTGGTGCTGCGCGCTGACAACACAAGATAAACACCACCTGCACAGTGTTTAAATCCTTGGAACAAAGCGAGGAGGGGTGGGGAGCAGTAGATTTCACCTTAAAAATGAGTGATACATTATAGATCAATCTCCGCATTTGGCTACAGTCTCTCTCTCTCTCTCTCTCTCTCTCTCTCTCTCTCTCTCTCTCTCTCTCTCTCTCTCTCTCTCTCTCTCTCTCTCTCTCTCTCTCTCTCTCTCTCTCTCTCTCTCTCTCTCTCTCTCTCTCTCTCTCTCTCTCTCTCTCTCTCTCTCTCTCTCTCTCTCTCTCTCTCTCTCTCACATTTGGCAGTATGTCCAACTACATCCCCTCAATGGGACGATTTGGTGTTCACAATATATAAGCTTATAGGCTGTGTTTATTTTTTGCTCTTTTTTACAGAACAAAATTTAGACTGGCCAACTTGAACAAACAGGAACATATTGTGAATGTCAGCTTACACATACATAGGATGCTTTCTTTTTCGTATCTTTGCAAAAACAAAAACAAAAACAAAAACCCCCAAAAAAGAAAAAAAAAACACATAACACAACAAAACAAAAACAAAACCCCAACAAATAAACAATCAAAATAAAACAAAACATAACATAACAAAAACAAAAATAACAACATTAAGCAAGCAAGTGAATCTTAGAATTCTAAATAATCTAACCTTGTTAACCGATGAAGCAAATATTCATAGGAAATACATCAGCCGTTTTTGGTTCTGTTGTCTGCTAAACAGTCCAAGATATCCCAGTCTGTTGGGGCATAAATGGCACGGAAGACAGCGGTCAATCTCTCATTGAAATTTTGTATTCAAAATGCATATTTTTTCTGACACTTAACAACAAGGAACACATAAACGATGAGTTAGCCAGAAAACCTTTGAAGCATCTGACCATATTTCATTTCTCCTGAATTATCTTCCAGTTGACATAATTATAACGTATTTCCATCAGACAGATAGGATACGAAGCTTGCACAGCTTGGTCAGACGGTATCGTTAAAATGACGGTACAAAATACGCTGCTTCAGGAGAAGTAAACCACATCGACGATTTTGCAATAACATACAATGTGTATACCTTAGTAACCTAAGTTGAAAATACAATCTATTAACATTAATCTTTATTTACTGGGAACCTTTTTGAACACAAATTATATAAGGTATTTCTGCAGCCTAGCTACATGTGAATCCTATGACATTATGCCACGTAAAGAAGCAAAACAAGTTTTTTTTTTTCCTTTGGACAGGACTAAGTGTATTAGTGCAACAAAAATGGAGAAAAGTACCGTAGCAAAAGGATAAAAATAGATAATCTTACATGGCTCAGAGTGAGTTACTATTTTTCTCTCACGAAGGATCGTTTTTGGTGGGGAAAATCACGAGTGACCGCAGGTCATCAGTGACTTTTCCACAGTAACAACGATCCCGAGTGAGACAAAAATAGTAACTCACTCTCCAGCCATGTAAGATTTTGTTTATTCATTATTTATCGCAAAAAATATGCCCTAGGCTTACTTTCAACGCCGACCTGGTGTGCCATGTTTGATGACGTTTGTCGCAGTTATTCTACATGACGCGTGACGTATGATCAGACATCGCTCGCACACATGATTTTGTCTAAATGTCAATGCATCACGTCGTTGATCCGGGCGCGTCACATTTAACTTGTAACAATGTTTAGGTCATGTGATGTACCGTGAGTTACTACTATTGAATTTCATTAGGTCATGTGATCTACAGTGAATTACTATTAATTTCACTATAGAAAGTGATAATTCACCTTCAAACATACAAAATACTGTTTTCCATTAACCCTTTAATTGTCATTTTTATTGAGTCAACAGCTTTCCTCAGCACAGCGGTCTAAGCGCGCCGAGGAAAGTTGTTGACCTGAGCCCTTCTCGTGGTCTTTGCTCTATCATGGTAACCGTAGTCATACAGCTACTTAAATGGAAGGTCAATTTACATATACCATAATCCTGTATCATTATGCCAATTCAGAGCAAACTTTTATAGCATTTTGGCAATGGAAGAGTTATAGAATTCAACATCAAAACCAAATAAAACCAATATCAATCTTAGGGCAGTGTGCACACTCTAGACATAATTTGGGAGGATGGCTTCATACAGTAAATTCAATACTGAAATGCAATATTCGCAGACAAAATTTATTTCGCTGTACAGCAAAAACACTAGCAGATAAGACATGGGGTGGGGGGTGGGGGTGGGGGAGGGGGCTGCTGCTTCTAAAGAAACGGAAATTGCAAACACTGTTTAATACATCCTTAAGCAAATTATTTTTCCGATGTACAATTTGTAATTTCCATCCTCATTGTTTGGTCATTGTGACTCCCAAGTTTGTCCATAGCACGCTCAATCTTCAAACTGTGACTACAGACTTATCTCCGACATGCTTCAGGCGGCTTTGATGTTACAGCTATGGGAGAAACTTTATCTAATTGGCTTCCTGGAAATTGTCCTTTAAATGTTGTCATTTTGGAGACTCTTGTGTTCATTGGAATTATTTTATCCTTGTTGTTAGCATGGCCAAGGCTAAAGCTGCCATAATAAAATTTGTGCATTTCCAGACAAAAGCGTGTCTCTTGACAAACGGTCATGTCAACAAAGCCAAACAGACAATTATTATTATAGTGGGTTTGGTGCTGTGCAATGTTTCCTGAGCACTGCTGAAGCTTCGCAACTTCCTCAGTGCCTATATGCATACACCTTGCTATCCTACCCCCCCCCCCCCCCCCGAAAAAAAAAAAAAAAAAAAACAAGTTGACCCCGGAGACATAATGGATCAGAACAGATGAAAATGAAAGCAGCGGCACTGATGCAAACAGGAAAACTAGCTTAAAGTTGACTGGCTTGAACCGATAAGTATATTATTGTGCATGACCCTGTAAGCGCGTGCCCCTCTATACAGCGCGCCAAGAATATAGCCAGGCGTAAGAATACAAAGCGCTAATGCCTGCAGAAATTCTATTTAACTCAGTAATCGATTACCTGCCAGCACACAACCTCCTAATGATATTAGCTAAAGGCACGGTAAAACGCTTCAATCTCCTTACGCGGACAGTACAGTGTATGCCGCCGGTATGAAACTGAATGGGGCGGCGGATGTAACCGTGCAAGTCAAGACCTGTCCTTACTCAACTGATGGCGAGATGCCGACGACCTTAAAATGCTGGAGACACACTCTGCCCTTACACACTTCAACAGGAGCAAATAAACCACAACAACATTTACACCACGCACCTGTGTATTCAAGTTAAACACATGAAAAGCAACGAATGACGAACAGCCAATGCAACAGGGGTGAAAAGGGACTTCACCTCTAAGTTAGACATCTTTGCGTTCGCATCTCAAATGAGAACATCTGCGATCGTTCATCTGTAACTTGTTAACTAAGACAAGGTGAATGGTGTAGAGTCATGTTTCTTTCAACCTTTGACCTCCTCATCCTTTCATGCCTTCTTGTAATCTCACTCTCTCACGTTGCTGTGCTTGTAAACATACTTTGTCAATCAGAGCAATAATAAGCAGCATGTGTTGTTCAATACACGCCAACGCCTGCTTCGTCCAAAACACAACATCATCAGATAACTAAATCTTTTTAGCACAACTCTCGCTAAATTAACTGGTAATATGGGATAAAATAGCATCTAAAGGTATTAATTGTTCTCCTTCCACCAGTAATCAAATAAAAATGTTAACTATTTCATTGCCGCATTTTGGACTGAGTCAATGCGGACCAGTGTATTATCTGGAAATATAGACATGCTGTTACTAGAACGAAAAGTCTTTTCATAAAAATATAAATCTAGCAAAAATATAAAATTTGAAAGCAGTTTGTCTTAAGGCGCCTGCTCTTACTTACAAAAATTGCCAATGTGTCTCTGTTTTTTTGTATCGAAGCCCATCGATGTATACATTTTAGTTACGTCAATATGTGTAGTTTCTTTGTATGTAACAACAAATGTTCTAAGAATAATTTGTGTCCGATTTACACTTTGAGAAAGGATGACAACACAACTTTTGGCATAAAAAGGTTGAAATCAATGGTCATGTAAAGACACTAGTATAACTTAGGTAACCATTTTTTTCCCTTTAAAAGGAACGGTTTTTATGTTATTGAATTTTTAAGCGTCTGTGATTAACATTGATAACTCTTTTTCCATTTGGGAGCTTAAAAAGTAGTATTTAAAATTGGAATATTGGCAAACAAAAATTGGTTACCTTAGTTATACTCCTGTCTTTACATAGCCATTAATTTCACAAAGATTCCTGAATCAAGTTTTGAGTGAGGTTTTCTCAAAATAACCAGGTCTTGTAAAAATTTGTTTCTGAAATATTCACTACCAAAGATAACCAGAGAGATATTCCGACTTCCAAACGACATCTGCTCAGAGTTCGACTTTAGTCGTGGTTGACATTGAACAAGTTAAAAGATTATGTAAATGTGCCGTCCACTCACAATCAAAATGAAGTTATCCTAGAGGGACTAAATTGGTCAGATGGGATTGATGGGTAATGCCGATGTCTATATTGGCGAAATTATTGCAAATTATAGTGCATTTACCTTACTAAAATCAGGTGTCCTACCGGGAAGTTGTACTTTGTAAAACACGATTACAACTTCAAGCCCCTTTACTGATATTTCGACAAGATCTACACAACTATCGGTATTGTACTTTTTGCAAATAGCATAATAATTGCTTTAACTCTGTGTCAATATACGTGTACAATTAGCAATGAAGACATCAAAATTAGCATCACACTTGTTCCATTTGCCTTGTCCAACGACATGTTCCTTCGGTTAAAGCGGCGCTGCCTACACAAAAGAATGACGGACAGCATGCGTGTTTGCTTTAGGATTTCCATTGGTTCTGCTGGGGGCACGCACATTACATTTTAACAAGGCGCGTTGTTCGTGGATCCATACGTTTTGTGCTGTAACTGTATTAAACATAAAGAAATACAAAACCAGATTCCGCAATACCTTCCACCCCATAATCAAAACTTCTTGCCGGCGAATAAATTATGGATGTCTTTTCTTTTCCTACCACCTGCTGGAAAAAAGCACACCAATACATTGTGACAGCAACTGTAGAGTGGCCCGTTAATCACCTGCAAATAAGACTATAGTTATGACCTACCTCTGGGTATTCTGCCATATCTCCATCACCAACATATAAACCTACATGAAGAGGTGCCGTATCCTCGTTGTGGCCCGGTTTATCTAACTCCGAATAAGGTGGAGGATTAACAAGCCTACCCCACACTTGAGAACCACTATCCGGTGCTCCCATCTCCTCTTTTCGCCGTATTATATCCACATCTCTATGAGCGATACGCACCAGATTACCGGAAACGTATCCGCGGTCTTGCCGATTCCTCCTGCGATGTTTACAAGCACAGATGACTAACATAAACAAAAGTATTATAAGCATGATCCCCAGGGTTCCTGATAATACTAAGATAATGATGAGATTATTAGCAGGCGACCCAGCGTCATTTGTTGTCGGTTCTTGCTTCACAGTTGGTCCGCTGCTGATTACGAAAATTGATACATTTGCCGATGAAGAGAACAAGGGGGCGCTACTGTCCTCCGCTATGATAACTGTCTGGTACATTGTACTGTTTTCTTTATATAGCATGACTTTAGTTGTTATAACTCCTGACTTTTTATCAATAGTAAATAAGCTTTGCACAATTTCATCATCTGCCATTCTGAAATGGAATTTGTTGAACAGATCTGAATCAGCATCTGTTGCGTATACTTTTCCCACCTCAGTACCACGCGCCATACGTTCCATGACGTGAAAACCGTAATTACTTTGTGAAAACCTTGGCCTTTCGTCATTGGAATCTTTAATTGTCAGTGCTATCGTTGCTGTCGCTGTTAGAGGTGGTTTTCCTTTATCTTTTGCAATGACGACCACGTCTAAATTTTGTATCTTTTCCCGATCAAATTTAACTAGTGCAGTAACACGCCCTGTGTGACGATTTATTTCCACTGCAGGATTGGCAGTTTTATACAGCAGATATTCAATTTCCGCGTTCCTGTCAATATCTTTGTCCGAGCAATTTACTTGAATAATGGAAGCACCGATTCTGCTATTTTCCTGCAGGGAAGCAAAATACGTATTTTGAGAGAAAACAGGGGCGTTGTCATTTTCATCCAGTATGGCTACTGAGAAAAATTGTGTGCTGGACAGAGGAGGTTTGCCAAAGTCTCTACAAGTGATAGTAAATGAATAGCGAGATCTTGTCTCCCTATCTAGCACGGCCGCTGTTACCAGCTTAAATTCAGTTGGATATATATTTTGCAACTGAAAATTGCCATCACTGGTCTCACAGGCAAATCTAGCATTATCTCCCCCATCCAGGTCCTGCACAGATATGTGCGCCATAAAAGTCTCTAGTTTAGAGTTCTCCTTTATTAGGATTGGACCTATGTCGAAGTCCGTGTTGACTGTAATTTGGGGTGCATGATCATTAATATCAATGACATGGATTGTTACTTCAGTTTCAGCAGGCACGGGCTTCGGTCCCATATCTGTAGCTAATACAGACAGTTCGTACATGGATCGGTTCTGGTACCTTAGTTTCTCTTTTAAGTAAATTATCCCAGTATTCTTATCAATGCCAAAAGTACGGCCAAAGCGCCTTCTTGTTTCCGGGGAAAATTTATACTCTACTTGACCGTTGACACCTGCATCTAGATCAATGGCTCGTACTGCCTCAACTTTGGAATGGATTGTCGCATTTTCAAATATTCTTACCTGGTAACTGTCATTTAAAAATCTTGGCATGTTGTCATTAACATCGATTACAAGGATATCTATAACAACAGACCCGGACTTAGAGGGCGCACCGCCGTCATGGGCAACAATCTTTAATTGATGGAAGGCTGCTTCCTCTCGGTCTAACCGTGTATCAAGCACCAACTGGACTCTACCGCCACCACCCCGTCGCCCACCTCGTATTCGAAAATTAGACGAATCAGACAATAATTCATAATCTTTGACACCATTTTCGCCACTGTCTTTATCTGCTGCTCCGTTTATCACAGCAACAATGCCAGGTTCTGTATTTTCCGGCAATTCTAGGCTGAGTTTAGGTTGATCAAACGTGGGCCAATTATCATTCACATCCAATATGTAAATTTCCACTCGGATGATCTGGAAGTACTGTAAGGGTTTCACTGAAACATCAGCTTTGACGACACATGTAACCTCTTGAAAACACATTGTATCTCTGTCGATTCTGCTTGCCGTTTTCAGAATTCCACTTGATTTATCTATGGAAAAATAGGGGGTGTGTCGCCCCTTTCTCACAAAACTGAACTGTAAAGACTTCAGAACAACTGGATCGTGCTTCATTTCGAGCCCTGACTCTCTGAGGACGTCACCTACAACCTTCCCAGTAGGGGACTCCTCCTCGATGCTATATGATAATGGATTCTGACATAGTAGAGGGACAAACCCCAAAGAGCAAAAAAACGCAATGAAAACTGCCTCACTCACTTGGCCCATGTTGTTACTAACCAGTCCATGCTCCCGCTTTTCTCTCCAACGACGTATGTCAACAATTGTACCTTGTTTTTCAGTTGTGGAGATGCACTTGTTTTAAAGGAATATACACATGTATGTTAGATTCAGGTAATGCCACTTCTGCCAAGGAAAACTCAAATAATCTCCATGGAGACTCTGCATTCACTTCCGTGCGGGCAATCTATTACTACCTTGAATGAAGACTGGGTGCTATACTCCCGGAAAAAGATGGTAAAATATGTGCATAGGTTGTGTAGGCCTCATAGGAAATTACAAGCGTCCCCGGTGCAATAGTGGAGCAGAATAGGGCACAGCAACACACACTGGATGTGTAAGCAATAGGCGCAGCTGGCAGACTGGTAACAAGTTGTGTTGTCCCCAGGTGACGACTGCAGTCGCTGCATGCTGTTAGAATCCAATGCGTAGTACGCGTGTACCTCTAGCCAGCGGCATCTCTACGCTTGCCGTCATCCAAGAAGCTGCTACCTTACTAAGAACTGCTGCTTGTGACGCACACCGATTCCTTCATTCACGGACCTAATAATGTGGCATGGTGGTGTGCATGATACAATATACCAGTTCTCATATTCGTGCCGCCACCAGTGCTGTGTGCTGGAGACCACGGGATGATATTGGCGAGACCCCGTGGCATGCAAACCCTCTCCCATGAATATAGCCGTTTGGCAGATCTGCCTCTCCCTGCAACAATAATGTCTGTATACGCCTCCCCTGGCAGCTCGTCCCTTGTGCAGTTCCTAATATTCCAAGTGCATCTCAAAACGCACGACGACCAATAATAATTATCACATTTGAATGGCTTCAATCCAACCTTAGATGTATCCAGTTTTCGTAAGATCGCAATTTTATCCACCCTTTGTGTGGATTCATTTTATGATATTCCAAATACGATTGGCTTAAGGAACGTCCACTGCCCACACAAACGTGACGATTGTCAAGTATATTAATCTATGTTTCCAATAAAAAAGTGGTAATATATAACGTTTCTCTTCGCGATAACAAGGCAGCCTATGTCAAATGAAAGTACCGAATTACTTTTATCTCGCAGGACAAAACGTTCCCCTATGAGAGTTGTCAGACACGCAGGAATAATGCAACCAATTCATCTCTATGTGCTGGCAATTCTAAAACACTACCACGGTTTGCCAATATGGGTACACGTGTTCATAAATATCAATTAAGCATAATTGTAATACGAAGTCTTGATGGAACAACAAAATCATGATATTGAGAAATTGCTGCTAATTTTGTATTAAAGCTGAACTGTTGTCCATGCATAGCGTGGTATACTTAGCGCGGCATTCGTAAAGCGACAGACCTGCTGATGTATTTTTGTCAAACCAAAATAAATGCGCTGATTCATAGTCACATCATTATTGGCAGTTCCATAATGGTAATAAGCAGCTGTCAAGCTACACATTTAGGTGAAGCATGGCTTGCCTCCTGTCTTAATCAGCGAGACCAACTTCTTCCACGCCCCACAACCCCACCTTCTCCTTGTTTAGAGGAAAACGATATCGGCTTTTGGCAAAAGTTTCCAAAATAGCCATGGATTTCCTGACAGTAAATTGTATGTCTCAGGAGTTCTTTACCCAAAATGTAACCACCGTGTAATAATACATTGAAATTGACAAATTTAGATATAATTTAGACTATTTTTTCTTATAATCCAATTTTGCATGAAGAAGAGACGAATAATCTTAAATACCGCTTTTTTCGCACAGGTCTCGCTTTCCCCGAGGACATATGTATTAAAAAAATCTACCAAAGTTCATGGGGACACACCTGTATTGTATAAATATATAACCCTTACATGAAACTTCGTTTAAAACAATTTCGTGCTCCAGATTATCTTGTTGGTTACTCTGGCAAAACATCATTAAAGTAGCAAACACTGAAGAAAATTGCTAAACCTCCAGTAAGATCGTGTTTCTGATCCTGTTTGATAGGCGACTGGCACCCCGTACCCATGTCATGAAGAAATTACCCTTCCTGCTCGGCAGGGTCATCTGTGTTTGTCCGCAAAAAGCATGACTGTGAAAGGCAAAGCAAAGAATGAGTATCTGTCAAAACACACTTTATACCTACTGGTGGGCTGATCTTTAATTTGACTTTAACGTCTAACTTGACTTTATTGAAATATAGAGCAAAAATAAACTTTACATCTGTGGCAATTTTCATTTAGATCTGACCGAGTTATTTTATTTTGTAGTTTTATTTGTTTACATTCGCATGTTTCTTTTTTGTTTGTTTGTTTTTTTTTTTTTTTTTTTTTGTTTTTTTTTTTTGTTTTTTTTTTTTTATTGGTTTGTTTGTTCGTTTTTTGTTTCTGTTGGTTTTCTTCGTTTTTTCATCATTTCTTTCTGTATTATTTGTTGTCCACGTAAACTTATATATAGCACCTTACACCTGTACGAAATGTGGATAAGTTGCCATCTCAAATAAACATAATTTTTCTGACCCGGCACAAACAATCTGTCTTTCCAATTTTGCCGTCAATCAATCATAAGTAATGGAATGACGTCACAGCTAAGGGTCAAGTATCTGGCGAGCGGCACACAGGATGCATGTAATTCATGCCACGCTCCTCCATACGGCTGCGACGGTGGTCCACATTCTTGTGTTTTCCTTCTACTTGTTTCAATCTGTTCAGTCAATAAATACTATTTGTGCTGCAAACGCACATGTTTATGTATTTCCATGCTTTCAAGAAAATGCACCCGCGCCTACGTTTACCCAAGAGGCTTTAGAATATGTAACACATTTGCAGGATAAATCGAACTTCAACAACCTCTTAAATGGCTTCGCTGTGTACATTTGTACAGAAGAGACCTGCTGTTGAAAAACTGTGACAGTTACGCTTTCATATTAAGATGTATGAAACGCAAGAAAAAACTCCCGAGCTACGAACTACTACACAGATGGCAAAGTATGCATGCACGCTGGCATGGAAATCGTGCTTAAAATGAAACTGAGTGTGTACGGGGATGTCGTAAACACAACACCAGTTTCGTTTGGCAAATAAAGCAAAAGCAATAGAACACGTCCTTCATTTGGCCGTGCGTGTTTTCAGGATCCCTTCACATAATGTCTCATTCAACTATAGAATATTTGAACAAAACCAGGTAAAAAGTATGAGACCCCTGGAGCTGCAAAAAGTATACTTGTTACATCTAAAGGTCTAAAGTTGTGGTCGTGACAATCCGGCACGCTATAAACGAAATGTGGCCGACCAAGCGTACTCAGATTGCGACCAGCTTCATCCTGAGTACTATGGCCTCCTATCTTTTGCATTATTAGCAATGGGTGTGGTGTAAGCTCCATTATGATATGAATGTGTCCACCCCTGTCCTGCATAAAATGTGTCAAAGGCCAGTTCCTGGATATTTTGGAATTTAAGTACAACTTCATGTTGCAATGAAACACGGAGTCGCCAGCCTGCTCGTGCACGCTTGCCATCCGATATATGACAATATTACTGAAAGTATATAGCATTTCCGTGCCTGACACCGTAAAACAGGCTAGGTGTACCACCAGAGACGAGAGTAAACAGCAGCTGATGTTACGCTCGTGCCGGTTAAGACAATCACGTTTGATGCGATTCTTACTACACCTAACTACAATAAGTTCTGTTTGTAAGACCCTTGAACCATTACGAGCCATATCAGTTTATAATCGTGTATGAAGAAGTGTGTCAAGAATTCGCGCACTGTCATATTAACTTGATGCTCGCATGCTAATGTTTAAGCAAGAACACACCTTTGCTGTTCTTTCATTTTACAACTGACAAAGTACGGCCCAAAACACGACCTATCTCTCTTATTCAATATATTAGCCTCCTCTTCTTGCATCGGATGGTAATATTTACCGATATTTCTACAAAACCGCATGTCCGATACACTGCTTGTTTAAATAGCATCTTGCTTCTTGCAACAACAACAACAATAACCACCACTACCACCACCACCACTATAACAACAACAACAGCAACAACAACAAAAACATTGTCGACCTATGAATGAAGCAGGTTTTGTTTATCTCCCAGATATCCCCAACTGCAGCAGGTGCATACCAGGGTGACGTTTACTGTGGTGCCACCTGCAGACCAAATGTTCTACTTGCTGTCCAAACCTCTCATATTTTGTGTCGAATTTGTCAGAATTCATCGCCTACAAATCTTTCTGCAGCAATTGTTTCTTCCATGTTTTTAACTTCTATTTTTGTCCACTGTTCACACTCCGGACTGTCCAGTCTCGGCTTCCAGACTGAAATTTTGATCACGAGAAGGCAGAACAAGCCCCACTTTCTGACTTATATGTTCGATGGCCTTCAACTACTTGTCACAATATGACTCCTTTAGAAGTATTCTGTTCCTGTTCACCTTACTTAAAAACTTAAAATACGAACAGAACTTAAGCACCTTCTATGAAGAAAAAGAACAAGAAGAAGACTAGAAAATAAGATTTGCTTCACAGCAAATCTCTCTCTGTGCCTTCAAAATTTTTAAATATAAAATTCTACAGCCTTTGTCCTTTGGTACTTCACATTTCTTTCGACTTATGGCTGGAGGAAAATTTCAAAGTCCAAATGACCTTGACCGTTGACATTTACAGGTCACATGTAAATTGCAAAAATGTATAGTGTTACAATACCCATAATTGAAGTCCAACATAATTAGAATTGGATGGAGATTGGCCGAGTTATGGCTGGGTAAAACTTTCAAAGGTCCAAATGACGTTGACCTTTGACCTTTAGGGGTCACATGTAAGTTTCAAAATGGGCAGTGTTACAATAACTACAATTTGAGCCCAACATGATCAAAATTGGATACAATTGACCAAGTCATGGCTAGAAGAAAGTCACCATCGAAAGTGGCCTTTGACCTTGAAATGACCTTTGACCTTGAGATGACCTCTTACTGAAGTGGACCTGGACCTTTAAAATGACATTTTTTGACCTGAAATTGGCCTTTGACCTTGACATGACCTTTGACCTTGTAATGACCTTGATATTTAAGATGACCTTTGCCTTGGTATGATCGAACTCCTATACACTCAGAACCACATCTACTATAGTATATAAGATATTGAAGATATAAGACTTTAATTAGCCCTCATTTGCATAATTTTAAAAAGCATGACCTGTCATTATAAATAGGCGAGACTTCATTTACAGAATAATTGTGCCAAGTTTGCAGTTTCTACGTATAATACTTTTCAAACAAAATGTCGGACAAATTTGCCTGTAAAGAAAAAAGGAGGAAAGAAAGAAAGAAAGAAAGAATTCCTAGAAAAGCAATATGTCTGTGTTGGCACACAGACATAAAGAAGACGAGGAGAAAGATGATGATGATGATGATGATGATGATGATGATGATGATGATGATGATGATGATGATGATGATGATGATGATGATGATGATGATGATGATGATGATGGTGGTGGTGGTGGTGGTGGTGGTGGTTGTGATGATAATTTACTGCTTCAGCTTTAACTTAGCATATAGCTTATCGGTCATCATATTGTTGTGCATGAAAGGTGCATTGGCACATGTGTTGCCTTCAGCTGCAGTTGTGAAGGTGGTTTCTACATGGAACTTTATTGGAAGCGCGGAGGGCGATTTGTATAAGTGATCGCTTGCAAATTTGATAACATCCAGTACACACAGCCACGCTTTGTTGGTTTTTATATCTGGTTTTCAGATGGCGTAAACCCAAGCTGACTAATTACGCAATGTAGTATTTCAACATGGATGTAGCTTGCACGGAGTGCACACAGGCAGCGTTAGTCCCACAACACTGGCTATACGTACACTGTTCTCCAGCAACGCCAACTGTGGCACTTTGCGGCTCTGCTCCGTTGCCAGTCATATCCTGCATTCTGGTTTTCTACGCACAAATGGCTATAAGATAAATGTACGTGATTCTGTCTGGTTCGAAACACACACTGTACAGGTATGCTTCATCCAGTTTCCATAAACGTCAATTATAAATATACACCGTTAACTTTCTTTCTTTCTTTCTGCCTGCCTTTGGTACCTTCCTCAGTGCTCTGTGTCTAATTACCATATTTCAGCGGTTTTTTTCGGATTCTCATGTGCAGATGGTAAGAGCTACTGCTTTAATTTCCCCGTTTGATCGATTCTTTTCAAATGTAACTCCGATCTATCGACTACAACTTCGTTTTGAATTCTCCTATACTTTGGAATTTCTCATATTTTGCTCTTCTGCTTTCAACAAAACGAAATAAATCTGACCAGCCTCTCCTGCTCCTTGGCTATTCTGTCGTCCCCGAAGGTCATACTCATTAAGGATGGTTCAACATCATCATCATTTTTGAATTGGTACTTAATTTCGTGACCTCCCTATCTCCCCGAACTTAATAATTTAAAAATGATGATCTTCCAAGAAATAATGCAAAAATACCATAAATCTGGGTTGTAAATGACCACCATTTTCTATTATCTAAAGAAGTGTACAGGTCCATTTACCCCCCCCCCCCACTCCAATCCGCTTGCGTACTGAAAGTACCAATTCAAAAATGATTAAAATGTTGAACCATTCCTTAGGAAGTACCCTCTCCCACAATCTCAAATGGAATGGCCGTATTGTTAGAATCATCAACAAAGCTGGAAAACGAGCTGACTTTGCTCTTTAGACTCACATTAACGTTATCCCGTATTTATTTATTTATTTATTTTATTTATTTATTTATTTATTTATTTATTTATTTATTTATTTATTTATTTATTTATTTATTTATTTATTTATTTATTTATTTATTTATTTATTTATTTATTTATTTATTTATTTATTTATTTATTTATTTATTTATTTATTTATTTATTTATTTATTTATTTATTTATTTATTTATTTATTTATTTATTTATTTATTTATTTATTTATTTATTTATTTATTTATTTATTTATTTATTTATTTATTTATTTATTTATTTATTTATTTATTTATTTATTTATTTATTTATTTATTTATTTATTTATTTATTTATTTATTTATTTATTTATTTATGTATTTATTTGTTTATTTGTTTGTTTGTTTGTTTGTTTGTTTTTTTATTTATTTAAAAACTGTAAAACACTAACGAGATTGTATAAGGCTATGGTACGTCGGATTCAAGAATATGGATACGTTATCGCTGATAAGTGCACATTGCATCTTACAAATTTGCTTGATGAGTTAGTTCAATGTGAATCTGCCTGCGTGCGCTAAGATATAACCCATGACACCTACTACTTAACGCATTAGGCTGGCCAACTTTGTGAAAAAGCCGGCAACAACACTTCAAACTCACATTGCAAAATACTCAACAGGCTCACTCCGTCATGGTCGTCACCGCCGCAATTTTGAGACAAATGAAATGTCCTTTCTATTCTAGCCAGAGAAACTGTTGCGAGGGATAACCCGGCCCAGGCTCAGCTAACCAAGACCTTCGTCACACTTGTGGCTCTGTGAACTTGGGGTAGGATCAAGGTCGTGTACCCATGTACTGAGTAAGTCTGACCTTTATAGAACACTAACATGTGCGACATCAAGGTCCCAGTTCAAGTAGTTCTCAATTTATAGTGAAGAGTTAAATTCATGCATGTTGCACTGTGACCACATAAACGAGGTCAAGGTCACTCATGTACTGTCTTAGCATAACCTTCATAGTGAAACATTAACGTGTGAAATATCAAGGCCCTAACTCAAAACAGATCTCAAGTTATCAAGTGAACAGTAAATTTCGTGTCAGTTGTCCTGTGATCTTAGGAATGAGGTCAAGGTTCAAACATCACTGGAGCATGACCATTTGCACAAAATACGTAGACACTTATAAAAGGTACATCACGACCAAGTATGGCATTAATCTGGTCAAAATTATTTAAGTTATAACCATAACAAGAAATTCCCATGTTAAACTTTTCTATTAAAACTTTATATATATATATATATATATATATATATATATATATATATATATATATATATATATACATACATACATACATATACATATATAAAATCCAAAAATTACTGGATTGTGACCATTTGAACATACTTGGTAGGGACCCACCCAAGGTACATTGCCACCAAATTTGAAGTGAATCTGACAGACGGTTTTTTTCAGAGAAGTCCAAAATATTAATTACCATTAGAATGCATTAGAATGCCCATTGACTTGCATACTAAGCAATAGAAAAGGTGCATTTACCAATAAACACCCGAATTGAAAAAAAAATCGTTAAAAATCAGTAATACATAGCAGTGGTACCGAGTGAACATCTTTGCTTGAACCGTTCACAAGGAACTTATCCACAAAGTTGTAACTTAATCTGAGTAACGAATCTGGAGAAGAAGTTACAAATATCAGCACACACAAATTCACACCCACACACACAAAAAAAAAAAATTCCAGCACCACCTGGTGAGCAAATTAAGAACTAGGAATCCCCAGGAGTGTTCTTGTGTAATATTAAAGCAATTGGATGAGCGGTTGTGGAGAAGATTTTTTTTTTAAGATTTGCACAAAAATAAAAATCTATAAAAAATCCAAAAATCACTGGAGAAGAAGTCGAAAATGTGAATTAGCATTAGAATGCTCTTTGACTTGCAAAGCAATCAATAGGAAAGCTGCATTGACCGATGAATACCCGAATTGAAAAAATCATTAAAAATCATGAATCAACAGCAGTGCCACATAGTGAATAACTTTGTTTGACTCTTCAACAAGGAATTTATCCACCAAGTTTCAGCTTAATCTGAGTGACGCTTCTGGTGGAAGTCAAAAATAGCAAAAACACACAAAAAATCATTAAAAAAATTGGCATAAAATTGGAGCACCACCTGGTGAACAAAATCAGAAACAGGAGTCCCCGGAAGTGTCCCTGTGCGATATCAAAGCAGTTGGGTGTCGGAATAGATATTTTTTAAGTTTTGCCCCAAAAAGAACAAAAAAAAACAAAAAAACAAAAACAAAAACAAAAAAAAAAACAAAAAAAAAAAAACAAAAAAAAAAAAAACAAAAAAAAAAACAAAAAAAAAAAAACAAAAAAAAAAACAAAACAAAATCCAAAATCAATGGAGCGTTCCCATTTGAACAAACTTGGTAGAGACAAACCCAAGGCACATCCCCACCAAGTTTGAAGTGTATCTGGCTGACGGTATTGGAAAAGAAGTCGAAAATGTGAATTGTGGACGAGACGGACGGACGTACGGCGGACGACAGACCGTTCACAAAAGCTCAGCTGACTGACAATTCTGCTGAGCTAAAAAAGCACATCAGTGCAACAAAATCCAATGAGGGCATCACTGATAAAATGTACAAATGCCTGAATGTCAGGGGGTTAGTGCTACAATATGATAAACAGAGAGCAACTGCAGGGGGCCTTAAAATTAGATTCAGTGCTCATATTGGCTTGGTAGATTTTTGTAAGTAAGAGGCAGGTTAGCTTGCCCAATGGAGTTTTTTTTAGCATATATTACCATATGAACTGGAATTGTTATATATATATATATATATATATATATATATATATATATATATATATATATATATATATATATATATTGGCTATTTACATAGTGCTTGTAATTACACAAAAACAAAAACAAAAACAAAAACAAAACCAAAAAAACTTGACTGTTACTTACAAAGTTAGGCTAGTTCATATGCAGTGTGGCTTTTACCAACAGCAAATGAGATCTGCCAATACCATGACAACAAGCTCAGGTGCAACACATATACACGTGGATTCTACAAAATACCACTTGCTTGTGGTTAGTAAAGCATGTTTCTAGACACATATATGGTGCTGTACATTTTACTGTGGTCATTTAGGTGAACGGTCCCATCTGTCGGCTGATGTTACGCAATACAGTGGAACTTGTTTTGAAAGAGAGCCCCACTGAACCCGTCATGGTCAGAGTCCCGAACTCAGTATTTTTACCCCCATTTCACGCGTTTCATATACTGTCAGTTTCTTCTGTATATTTTTCCCTTGAAAAACCTCTTTCAGCAGAGATGCCCTGTAAAATATCTAATCACTTATTCTAGTCGGTAAGTTCGGTTGGTCTCAGCAGCACCTTCTTTGGGGTAGTTAGACTGATGAAGCTGTATTTATGTCCCTATCCACATGTGTATAAAGTGTAAAACTTGCCTGACGTCACACTGTTTGAATGTCGCAGGTGTTTCCACTTACATCAAAACACTTGACCGATAGAAAAAGACCAAAACTCTCTAAATCACACTAATGCTATCATCTTATGTCTAACTAACTGTACATGTCAGAAATGCCTTAATACATCCCTGTAGTCTGCAGATACAATTGTGGCCAAAAGATGGAAAGTATGTCAAATGAACGCTAAATCTAACTTTAAGAGATAGTAGCAGAAAAGCAATTTAAAAACCAGATCAAAGTTTTCTGATGGGGATACGTTCTTCAATTTTTAAACGGAAGTCGGTACAACAATTTCTAAAGCGGAATGGTCGTACAATTGAAAAAAGAAAAAATGTCACTTTAACGGGGCTAATTGAAGCTTCATCAACACTCTTTGAAGCTTTTTTTTGTCAATATTCCCAAGAAATACAACCCACACTGCAGTAGAGTGACATAGAGTTGATCATTTACAATTACAAGGGTGGCAATTTACCAAGCGAGACAGCGAGAACAATTTGGGTAGAAATATATGGCATTTCGTAAAATGTTATCTTCAGCAGGAGGGCCCACTCACCCTCTCATGGTCCAGTTTAGTATTCTGGTCGCTTGCCCCGAAAGTATACATGGGAAGAAAAGTGAGGATAAATGTCTCAATGTCTTCGTACTGGTACTTCAGTTTAACCTGTTCACGCCGACGCAGCAGCTTCTACAGGGAATACATAGAGTGACAAATATAAAAGATTGAGAACAAGAGCACCTGGCAGACATAAATTCGTGTTCTTTAGTCCATATAAAAGAGTGGCTTGGTGGACTTAAGTGCCGGTGCAGGTACTATATGCACCATATCGATGCTTCTTTTGCTTGCGGGACTCCCCAAGGACGGTGATATCTACCTAAATTGTTCCCCGCTTACACGTATTTTCGCTAAAGCATGATGCGGCCAGGCAGTGCCGACCTCAACTGCAGACAACATCCTTGGCTGAATAAGTGATGATTTACCTACATCTTTGAAACGTTGGCTGTAGACTGGTCCTGAAAACGCCCTGACAAATGATTCCTCATGTCTACATTTTCAGGAAGCAAGTGGAGGGTTAGGGCAGAGCGGGGAGTTCCACAATGTAATCGAATGAAAAATAATTTCTGAAAAAGAAAACCAGCATCTGAAAAAAGGAGAGAGAGAGAAGAAAAATAAGTAGCCACAGCATTCTAATGTGAAGGGGAAAAAAACCAGCCAACTAATAATATTAAAATGTGAAGCGCAATTACTTTAGCTGTCTCTGTTGACCATGCCTCTAATACCCCTGACAATGCAGTTATGATGGATGTTGCAAAGCACCGCTTAAACCATACATATGAATGTATTTTAAAACACAATTCAATCGATATGTTGTGCATAAAATTATACATGGTTAGTCCGGGTACATCATTATTTTACGTTCATTATCTTCCTGTCAGCGTTTTCGGATGGTGGCAACAGAACTGAATAATTTGGCTAAGCCACATCATTAATCTAATTCATATAACATATTATGGACCATAAATGAAGCCACTTAGACAAATCCGCCATGGGGTGCATGATGTAGTGGATTTTATATATTTAGACAAGCTCATAAACTTCACCTTTACAAATATTGTGTTATTGAGGTTTCCTTCTACATTAGAAAATTAGTGTTTGGGAAGAATTCAAGACACCGATGGTCTGAGCGAGGCGCATTTTGCACATGTACGTGCGATGGTCTTTTTAAAGCATTACTAGATTGAGGACTTAAAATGATCTTAATGGACCAGAGACTTTGTGTCCCATAGTCCATCATTACATCATGTGCAAGATTTTCTATTTCATTTCCCTCCCCTCCCTTTGCTTGCTCTTTTGCCCTCCATCAGGATGAAATCCTGTTTAAGTCTGGGCACTTGGCCCTGCATAAAGTAGGTGTGACCCATAGGGCAGGAAAGGGACCTGCCCTGTCATCGCTCTTAGGCAGGCTTTGCATATAGGTGCGTTTTTTCTGTAATGGCTTCAGGAAGAACCGTTCTAATGTAATAAAATGTCACAACCAGACATTGGCTTCCACCCAACAATGTACGGTATATTGAAGCTAATTTCAATTTAGCCTTAGATGCTCCTTTCACTGGGCTTTTCCATATTATTAACGCCCAGTCGTTCTGATGTGACTTCTAATGGCAGCCACATACATTTACGTAGCGAGTGCTGGACCTCCTGACCCCACTTATTGACATACATGGCACATGAATGCCGTAGGCCGAAGCCATATCTACTCGAACATGCTCCGCATAGGTACCGTGTCAGAGTGAGTCGCAACAGCCCAAAGTGTCAGGCGCAGTAACACTGAATATGTCCAGCCTTCCTTTACTGTCTGATTACGTGATGCTAAGTAAACACACGCATATGTATGTCTGATCCGTACCCTGCGAGGCACAAATACCGCGTAAAATGTTACCATAGACGGAGCAGTTGGACTATGTGGGTGTGGGGCCAGTGCCAATGCAAGCTGTTGTTGGGATCGATAATCGCTTGCCTCCCTGATTGATGTAACAACATTTTATGAATATTCATACTAGGGTCGTGCTGGGTTGGCTGGGTACCGGCCTGTTTTAGTGCTGATAATCGGCTACTCCAATTTCTTGAAAGAGGGTTTTTTGAAATAAAACACGCATAGATTCGTTTCAACCCCAGTTTTCGCGTTTCGCCTTTCACCGCACCAAAGTCCATTATCACCATCGAATAGGCCAGAAAAGAGCCAAAAACCTCCACTCAACATAGGTGCCGCGCTGGGCCTTGTCATGTTGGTGCAAGTAACGATATCATAGGCTGAACGCTTGATTTATTACAATGTTTTGCACATTCCCGGAAATTGATTCACTCAATGAACAGCTAGAGGAATATAATTTCTTAGTTTGGTTTCAGCGAAAGTTCTTTAATCAAAGGTCTGATAGGTTGTGAGAACAAGGGGCACAAACTGCGTGAATAAATGACTAGTCCTCAACATGACGGTGCAGCCTCGTTTTTGCGTTTACAACTATTGAATTATTTATTTGTTGCTGGTGTAGATATTCAAATTTTCATATATATTAAAAAAGCAAAGAGTGCTTTGGTTAAACCGACCCCCCCCCCAAAAAAAAGCGATTTTGCTGAAGGACTTTGAATAAATTTCGCGGCTGCGTAAAACGTATTGGAGTTAAAATCTTGAAATCTTTCGAAATTGGACGTCAAGCAGATAGTGAATGTTATACAGTTAAGATTCCCAGGAACGGTCGGCCTTGGTCGTTACAATTGTGAAATGGGATGGAGACAGAACACTTCTCACTAATAGACACACAAGTTTAAAATATGACACTTTCTCATCTTATCTTATCAGATATTTTGTCTAAATGGTATATCTGAAACCGATATATTTCTAAACAAAATTACTTGTTATATAATATATATATATATATATATATATATATATATATATATATATATATATATATATATATATATATATATATATATATATATATATATATATGGCAGTGCTCAACATTGGAGGGTCTGTTTACAACAAGAGAGACCTGCGACCAACCCATGCTCAGCTGATGTTTTCTTACCAAAAGTAAGTCCTGGGTGGGTTAAGTAGTGCTAAGCTTAAATTGTAACCGTTGGTTTATAAGAACAAAAATGCAACTTAGCATCAGAATGCCGATTGACTTATCTAGTAATGGGAAGGAATATAGGCACAGAATTCACTTATAAGAAAACAGAATGCCATAAATGGTTATATATCAGGAGTGCACAGCAAAAACAGCTCGCGATCAACTTGCGTGGCTCCCTGACTGGGAACACATCTACCACGTTTGAACTCAACCACAGCAACGGTTTTGCAGAAATCAAAATAAAAAGTGCTTTGTGACCTTCCGGGGCAGTTAAAGGTCGTCAATCTTGAACGCATTTTATACCGATCCACCCGCGCAATTTTCCAGTTGGCAGCTTTTTACTACAAGATGGAAATGCTGGGTTTTTTTTACAATCATTTTCCTCAATGGGATCTTCCAAGGTCACTCATGGTTAAAATTACAACCCCAGAAGAAGCTCCATGGGTATGTCCCTATACACGTTCACCAGCAACGATGCACATAGGAATATTTTTCAAGATCCTTTAGGGTCAAAACAGGGGGATTTTCCTATTAATGTTTAAAAACCATGAGCATATACACCACTATAAATGTATGAGCCAATACGTGAAATTTGCTGAGTCTGCAGAAAAATGAAAAGAATTTTAATTCAAAATTCAATAAAAATTCAAAAATCACCAGAGCGTGACCATTTGAATATTTTTGGCACAGACACGCCGAGGATAAATCCGAGTGAATCTGGTCAGTGGTTTCGGAGAAGATGTAGAAAATGTAAATTACCATATAACAATTTTAATATACTTACACAGTAATCAAAAGGAATATATGCATTTACCGATAAGTACCAAAATTGAAACACAAAAAAAAAACCCAAAACGAAACAAAGCAAAAAA